>JAXGGA010014849.1:0-30884 GCA_038373865.1 Uloborus plumipes | reverse complement strand
TTTTTTTTTTTTATTAAGGAAAGAAAAATCCTCCTTTAAAAGTTACGATAGACCCCAGAGCGTACATGCTTTTTTTACTAAAATTTTTTTCTGCCTACGATATAATATTTAAAAAGACATTTTATAAGAAGAAATAAAATCAGCAATTAACATAAACTGGGAAGCTGGGAATAACTTTGAAAACTTAGCTTTTTTCCTTGAAATTGTGAACGATGTAATTTTTGATGAAGATCATATTAAAACTGCTACAGAACACACTTTACAATTGTTATATGCTGCAATCTGTTAATAACGAATTGAGACAATCCAAGGTACTAATTGAACACTATTATTTGATTGAAATGTTCATTTTGGGGAAATTCAGATCCTTTTTTGGACCGTCCCCCCCAAAAAAGGGCGTTAGGCATTAATTGGTTAAGTCAGAAAAGTAAAATTTCTAAATGCTTTCGAAAACTCTTCTTTTTTATTTCATACCATCACAATATTTCTATCGTCTAATATATTGTATATAATGGGGAGGGGGAGGAGATTAACGTCGTATATTTTACAATCGCTATATGGCAACCCCTTGTTTGTTTTAGGTGAAATAACTTAGGGTTTCATAATAATGATTTGTCTGACGCATTTATTTATTTATTTTATTTGAGTTCCAAATTGGTGGTGATCAACTATCTTTAAAATGTCTTCTTTGTCAAACTTAGAAAGTTGTTAAAGGCATCAGTAAAGCAATAATGAAAAGGCAACATTTCCAGAACAAGCCAACAAGTATTCATGACCTAGTAAAAGTATTCAACATTTTTAGCACTTAAAAGTAAATTTAACTTAGCTATAATTTTTGGTAAGAAAGAGAGCAAAAAAAAGAAGGCCAAAATCCTTCATGGCGCAGTTATGAAATTTTTTTTATCTAATTACAACGTTAAATTGGAAGCAAATTGCATGCGAATTTTTTTACCTGAAAATGAATGAAGTTATGCCTTAAAATTTTCTATTGGGATGTTTCTAAAAAAAAAATCTTTCGAATTTGCGTTGACGAATAAGAACGCAGTAGAAGACGCTGAACTCTGCGCAGCAGAAGAAAAGCAAATTGCCTGTAAATTTTAGTCGAAAATGAAAACAGTTGATGTACTTAAAAATTTATTATCTACTGAACTAACTTTCAAATTTGCGTTGAAGAATAAGAACGCAGCAAATGACGATGGACTGTGTGCAGTAACAAAAAGCAATTTGGGGTCTTAGTGGCCGAGTGGTCTAAGTCGTGTTGTCGATAACTCTGAGACGGTGGGTTCGACTCCCACCCTAGCTCCGGATGTACTTTCCTTCCTTAGTGATGCAACTCTTTCATACATTGTCTGTACAAGATATATGCAATAAAAATCATGTGTAACGGAGGCAAACACTAAATTGTAGTCCTCATCAAAAACCTGGGCATATAGCCCAAAAACGAACGAATGAACGAAAAGCAATTTGATGAAGTTTCTATGGCTTCAGGAAATTTAAAACGCGAGTGAAAAAATCGCCAAAAATTTTCAATTCTTGCAGTGTTATACAAGTAAGATAATAAAGGACAGTTGATGTGTTTTTGTAATTGAAGAAGGGATTGGAAACCAAAAAGATAAAATCTATTACATTAAGGTAAGTCACATTTAAATAGTTTGTTTTGCTGTTAGTAAAAAACGTTTTATTCTATTCAAACTGATTGCTTTGTTTGAGGATAAAAAGCCCTCTGCTATTTCATATTGCTTTTTTTCAGCATTAATTTTTGCTCTAAAAATTATTGAATGGTTTATTTTAAAAACCAGGCAAGTGGCAAGCTCTAAAAGTTCAAAAAGTATTTTTGCCTTTGCCCTAAAAAAGATTTGACAATTATTACAATATTTTTACAGATTTAGATATATTTCTCCAGCAAAAAGAGTTATAATCTTGATTCAATAATTTAATATGATATAAATGTTTTCTTACATTAGAAATCTCATCGTTAGGCTGTTTTTTGAAATAAACGATTCAACTATTACATGCTATTGACGCAGCAATATTTTACTGTTTTATGTCAAGCTCAAATTTAAACTAGAATAAATCGATTCTAAGCAGAACTTTTTACCTTACTACAGATACTATTAAGAAATTGAATAGATTTTCTTAGCTTATCTTGCATCCAGCTGATTACATATGTAATACAATATTATTTTTTCTTATAATTGTGTTCGTAGAAATAGAAGCTAAATTCATTTTTGAAGGTCAGATTGGTTCTCTAACTTGCGTTGTATGATTACTGTTGCTAATGTCATGTAAATATAAATATTAAGAATTTCTTTTAACCCTTAACTGCCGTGGTGGGGTGTCTTACGCCTTAGAAGGATAGGATTTTTGCATTCAAACGTTTTGTAATGTTTATATACAGTCAATATCACGTAACAGATGTGCCGTTTTTTTACACAACAGCATACAAATACTTCAAATCTATCAAATCCTTGTTTTATTGCATGATTTTTTTCAACAACATGTGCTGTACTACTATATAATGCAATTAAATTTCGAAGATTTTTCAGAAACAATATTTATGTAATATTAATTGCTTAGTAACGGACATATCATGTAAGATACGTCCGATACTGCTCCTAGGTTCTGTAATGTTTATATACAGTCAATTTCACGTAACAGATGTATCAGTTTTTCACACAACAGCATACAAACACTTCAAATCTATCAAATCCTTGTTTTATTGCATGATTTTTTTCAACAATATGTGCTGTACTACTATATAATGCAATTAAATTTCGAAGATTTTTCAGAAACAATATTTATGTAATATTATTTGCTTAGTAACGGACATATCATGTAAGATACGTTCGTTACTGATCCAAAGGACATCATATAAATATTGTTTCTGTAAATCTTTAAGATTTAGTAACTGCATTGCATTGAAGGAGTCTATGTTCTGCATGAAGTTCATGCAATGAAGCAAGGGTCTAACATATTTGAAGTCTTTGTAGGATGTTTTTTGTAACAGTTGATGCGCCTGTTACAGTGGAATTGCCCATATATGGCTTGATATCTTAATGCATGTCACTTACGGTACTGTTTTTACGTAAATAAGAAATACAACAATCATTGTAATTTTTTTTTAATTTGATAAAAATTGGCTTGCACGCAAAACATAACATATGGGTTGCATACACCCCATTCCACCACTTACGTGACAATAAATAAATAAATAAATAAATAAGCAAGTAAAAAAAATCACCTCACCATTTAATGGTCAAAAAAGAAATTCGCGGAATACTTTTTATGGATGCGCAACCAATTTCAAAAGTTAAATACACTTTTATATGCTATTTTTACGGTGGTGATTTTATTCTACATTTTCAATTAAATTTTAACCTCCCCCCCCCCCTCAATTGTTGACTCGCGTTTTAATCAAGTGACTACAGAAAAAATAAAACAATGGGTCTGTTTTATGCGCGAATGAAAGTATATATTTTTATTTAAATGTATAGTAGTGTTATAAGTTACGTCTAAAATACGTTTGACATTTTTTTCTCTTGCTACTTGGTAAAATCGTGTGCAGCGTGTTCATTATTGTTGCATCTCTTAATGCAGCTATATCATATTTTAAACTACAATTAATTGTACTGAATTATTTACTCGCTTTTTAAACTGCCGTTGACGCCGAGAAAGTTTTCACATTTAACACTACACTTTTCTGCTGTTTTGTTTATAAAATTTACTGATTGAACGGCATTCTGGTCAGGGACGAAATATCTCTACTACTTTCAAAATATTGCATGAATACACACACACACACGCACGACGAGGGACGATGTCAGCCTCGTTAGAAACTTGGGACCCGACTCAAAATCAAAGTGGTATAAATTTTATTTTTCATAGAGATAAGGGATGACAGCGATCAAACTGACAAGGGGCCCACCTTGGCTCTCGGGTACCCTGCACACGCATACACATATATATATACATACATACATACATACATATATATATATATATATATATATATATATATATATATATATATATATATATATATGGGCGATTCTCTGTAAACTGGTAATTGACTGTCCGGACCGCGTATTTTGAAGATAATAAAGTGTACTAAAGCAATTATCACTCTTAATACAAGTAAAGCATTAATACTTTGTGGCCCAATTGTATTTGAAGTGACAACAATTTATTTATTTTTTTTTTTTAGAAATTATCTAAGTATCAAAATCACAGTCACCTGGCTGTCCCAATCCAATAGTTTAACACTTCAAGGCAATATTTCAGAAAACCAATTAACACTACATAAATTTGGCAATTAATATCTAAAAATAGAATAATGCAACTATATCTTTTTTATGAAATAAGGTCTAATTACGTATTTCTAAAACTTGAAATTGTCATGTAAATTCTGTTCGGAGTTTTTTCAAACAGTCCCCTGCCACGAATTCAAAGCTCCAACAGAAAAAATCTGTTACTCTTGCAAATGTTTTTTGGCATGAAGTTTAAAGTAATCAGTGTGAATTTGCCGAAATTGCCGAGAACGGTGTTGAAACGCCACTTTGTTTAGATCGAGAGCCACATTTGTGATGGAACTATGCATCGTGATCGTTGCGAAAACAGTCCTCTGGGAAGTGATTTTATTAATGTTAATTTGTTTAATTATGAAACATATTAATTATTATGTCCAGGATTTGTGCCTAAATTTATAAGTTGTCTCGTAACTAATTATGTTCCAATAGTTTTGCAAATATTACGCAATAAAGAGCAAAAAGACAGTCACCTGGCACATTCCCTAGTTATACGAAGCGGGGAACTTACCCCCTATCACAATTTATCAGAAAAACACAAGCTTCACCTGGCCCTCTTTCAAACCAAAGTAATAGATTCATTTTCTGAGCAATAGTATTATAATTATACGAACATTTCTAAAAACCATGCCCGGACAGATTTCGTGTGAGAAATGACGAGTTTACAGAGAATCGCCCATATATATATATATATATATATATATATTAACATAAACAAAGTAGTTGAAGAATCAAATGGAACAGAAAAATAAACTTCACCACACAGGTCAAAAGGCGCCTATGGCAGCTCTTTGAAACTGGTAGCAGACATATTTATAAATAGAAGTATAAAATCTTGTGAAAAATCTGTTAAAAACTGAAGTAAAGATAAAATTCCCAAAAGACCCTGGGGCCTTCATCAGGGGGACCCCCCTAGGGTAGGGAAAAAGTGGAGTGAGATGTTTCTAGCAAGTTGCAGGCAAATCGCCTAAAAAGTTGCAACTTTTAGCCCCCGACATCTCACAAACAAGCAGTAGGTCACTGGAAGTCCAATTCATTTATGCATATACACGAGAGAATACAATTCAAAAGACACTAAATATAATCAATAAAATTCAAATAGAACAGATGACATGAAATTACAATAAATACAAAAAAAGAACTTTCAATCAACAATGTAAGAACTACCAACCTGAGGCCTTTTCAAAGCGCTACTGATAAGACTGTTGGTCAAATTCGCGGGGTAGCAGTTTTCAGTTAAAGTTACAATTAATTGTCTTATTGCTGAGTCTAGATTTGAATTATTGTTGCAAATTTTTTTGTATCGGGAAATTTGGGAGATGATAATGTTCTTGAAAACCTTTTTACTTAGACAACTGTGAAAATGGATAAGTGAGTGCACTTTAAAGTTGAAATCTTTACGTTTGTCATATAGTGCTAGATTGACATCTTTATCTTCTAATTTAATATAAATGTCGAGAAAAGAAGCAGTGTTGTTACTATTTGTTTGTTTAAGCAAAAGCTCTTTTGGATAAATATCCTTGTAGAGATTATGGAAGTTACTGTTGTTAAAAATAATGATGTCATCAATGTACCTGAAGGCCTCAAGGTCATTATCGACTAGAAAATTTGACTCATAAATATGAAGAAAAACGTTTGCAAAGGCACTGGAAAAAGATGTACCCATGGGAATACCGTTAATTTGCTTGTAAAAATTAGAACCATTAAAAAGATAGTTTTCGAAAACACAGAATTTAACTAAATTTAACCAGTAGCTTCTTTTTGACCCTATGCAGTATTCATACTTTTCGTAGAGTTTATTAGAAATGTCTAAGATTAGATGATGGGGAATATTTGTAAAGAGATTTTCGAAGTCAAAAGTGTTGATACTGTAAATGTTGTTATTACGATTATTTAAAAAGTTCAAAACCTTTTGGTTATTCAAAATAATTAAGTTTTTTTCTTCAGCAATTTTTTCCAAAATATTTTTAAGTTTTTCGAAGAAAATATAGCCGGCTCTCACGTTATAAGAATGAGTCCCACTTGTGACAAACCTGAATTTAACTGGATTTTTATGAAATTTAACTGTGATGTAATAACAACATTTACAGTATCAACACTTTTGACTTCGAAAATCTCTTTACAAATATTCCCCATCATCTAATCTTAGACATTTCTAATAAACTCTACGAAAAGTATGAATACTGCATAGGGTCAAAAAGAAGCTACTGGTTAAATTTAGTTAAATTCTGTGTTTTCGAAAACTATCTTTTTAATGGTTCTAATTTTTACAAGCAAATTAACGGTATTCCCATGGGTACATCTTTTTCCAGTGCCTTTGCAAACGTTTTTCTTCATATTTATGAGTCAAATTTTCTAGTCGATAATGACCTTGAGGCCTTCAGGTACATTGATGACATCATTATTTTTAACAACAGTAACTTCCATAATCTCTACAAGGATATTTATCCAAAAGAGCTTTTGCTTAAACAAACAAATAGTAACAACACTGCTTCTTTTCTCGACATTTATATTAAATTAGAAGATAAAGATGTCAATCTAGCACTATATGACAAACGTAAAGATTTCAACTTTAAAGTGCACTCACTTATCCATTTTCACAGTTGTCTAAGTAAAAAGGTTTTCAAGAACATTATCATCTCCCAAATTTCCCGATACAAAAAAATTTGCAACAATAATTCAAATCTAGACTCAGCAATAAGACAATTAATTGTAACTTTAACTGAAAACTGCTACCCCGCGAATTTGACCAACAGTCTTATCAGTAGCGCTTTGAAAAGGCCTCAGGTTGGTAGTTCTTACATTGTTGATTGAAAGTTCTTTTTTTGTATTTATTGTAATTTCATGTCATCTGTTCTATTTGAATTTTATTGATTATATTTAGTGTCTTTTGAATTGTATTCTCTCGTGTATATGCATAAATGAATTGGACTTCCAGTGACCTACTGCTTGTTTGTGAGATGTCGGGGGCTAAAAGTTGCAACTTTTTAGGCGATTTGCCTGCAACTTGCTAGAAACATCTCACTCCACTTTTTCCCTACCCTAGGGGGGTCCCCCTGATGAAGGCCCCAGGGTCTTTTGGGAATTTTATCTTTACTTCAGTTTTTAATAGATTTTTCACAAGATTTTATACTTCTATTTATATATATATATATATATATATATATATATATATATATATATATATATATATATATATATATATATATATATATATATATATATATATATATATATATATATATATATATATATATATATAATTATTAATGGATAAATGAACTGTTTTAATCGTTTTCTCTTTGGAATATCTTTACACCTTCTTATGCGGTATTATTTTCGATCTTCGTAATTCTTTGACGAAGAAAAAACGTTGTATACTTGTGAGCATTCTTTGTAGTCTGAAGTAGGTCACTCTAAAAAACACCCTCAGTTTCTACCCCGGAAGTGAAGAAAAACAGTTAAATTCTTTTTGTTCGTTAACTATTAGCTTAAAATTCAATACATCGTCTCGATTTTATGAAAACTTCTGAGACTTTGATATAATAGTTAACGATTTTCTCCCCTCATTGAAATTCGGATAAAAGCGCACGCAGAGTGTTTATAAAAATGAAAAAATAAATAAATAATACTAAATAAGTTTCAAATATGCGTTCGTTCGTTCAGGTGATCCAATAGGAAATGCAAAACTTTCGTACTACTAGTTTATAAATAAATGCACCGAAATTCAACATAGATATGCTTAGAATTAGCCTTCAGTTATGAATTTCAATACATTTTTCTAGTGCGATCCGTGAGATATTTTCCGCAGTTAAAGAAGGTCCCAAACACATTGAAATTAATTTGAACGTTCTGAGTTTTCAGAATAGTTTAGGATAGTATCGGTTCTTGCGTGGGAGAGGGGTGGGGGTGATATAAAATTTGCTCTGCATGAAACGGAAAGCATTTGTACCGCAGAAGACAGATTTCTTTAAAGTAATATTTTGATGCATAGGTTTTGAGCCAACGATACATGTATGTATTGAAGTTAATAAGAACCCTTTCTTTATTATACAGAGAAATTAGCAATAAGAAAAATGTATGTTAAATCCTTAACCCTTTAAGCGGTCAATTATTTTACCAGAAATGCTTCCAAAAAAGGCATATTTTTTTATTGCATATAGTTAAGTACCATACTTCAAACAGAATAAGAATATAAAGAATTTTTCTAATTTTTTTTTCGTTTTCAATGCTTGTTACAATATTTTTTATTTTAACAATTTGTTGGTCACAAACATCCTCGAATATTTTATTTGCTATTTTCAAGTACATTCTGCATGCAGTAATGAATGTGTTTACAAATTATGCAAAAATTTCTCTCACACACTTACTGTGAATTTTGAGGTTTACAATTTTGCCGAACTGTTCGGAAAACCAGAAAAGGAAATCTGAAAATATCGATGCCCGTACGCCGTACTGGGCAAACCAGATGAGGCCAATTTCGGGTAGCACGTACACCGTATGGGCAAACCGCTTAAAGGGTTAACGCCGCATACATAAGTTTCAAAGTTACATTTTTGTTCTTATCAGTCCAAAAACGCCGTTAATAAGCATTAGACATTAAATGTTTGCTACATTGGTATCACATCACCTTGCTATAAAATCAAAATCAACATTTGAAATAGCAACCCTTATCGATGAAAAAATCATAACATGCAAAACTTTTCCCAAAATGATTCAAGTGTTCTAAGCTAAGAAAAAGTAAAATTTTTTTAAACAAAATTGAGGATTTTTTTGTCATTTAATTTTAATTAAACTAATAGCAGGAGCTTGTTAAACTCTAAATGTGATGTCAAAAGTACTTAATTACAATTTGCATCCTTGTATGATAATTGAAAAGGTTGCCTTTTCATTTAGTTCTAAGAAGTTCGTTATTTAATTCTTTTGACACAAAAGGTCGTTCATAAATGGTATCACGGCTCGAAATGGGTGGGGATTTCGGGAATAATACAACGAATAATTCGGATAATAAGTACGACACCACACATTATGGGTAAAATAAAATATTCTTTTATGACAACATATTTGCGTAATAAGAGGGGAGGGGAGGTGAAGTGCAATACTTTGTGGTAAACGGGGTGAGGGGGAGGGTCAAATATGTTCTAAAAAAGTGCAACTTCATTTATGGACCATGGGCAAGTCTTTAACCCTTTCGGCTCCACCGGGACATAAATGTCCCGCAGGCAATGACTCTACAAAATTGATCCAATAAAAAGTTATTTAGTTTTTCATTGTATTTTCAGTCTCTTTTTCAATGCCACTGGGATAAATGTGTTCCGATAAAATGGTTAGATAGAACATTCTTTTATGACAACATATTTGCGTAATAAGAGGGGAGGGGAGGTGAAGTGCAATACTTTGTGGTAAACGGGGTGAGGGGGAGGGTCAAATATGTTCTAAAAAAGTGCAACTTCATTTATGGACCATGGGCAAGTCTTTAACCCTTTCGGCTCCACCGGGACATAAATGTCCCGCAGGCAATGACTCTACAAAATTGATCCAATAAAAAGTTATTTAGTTTTTCATTGTATTTTCAGTCTCTTTTTCAATGCCACTGGGATAAATGTGTTCCGATAAAATGGTTAGATAGAACATTCTTTTATGACAACATATTTGCGTAATAAGAGGGGAGGGGAGGTGAAGTGCAATACTTTGTGGTAAACGGGGTGAGGGGGAGGGTCAAATATGTTCTAAAAAAGTGCAACTTCATTTATGGACCATGGGCAAGTCTTTAACCCTTTCGGCTCCACCGGGACATATATGTCCTGCAGGCAATGACTCTACAAAATTGATCCAATAAAAAGTTATTTAGTTTTTCATTGTATTTTCAGTCTCTTTTTCAATGCCACTGGGATAAATGTGTTCCGATAAAATGGTTAGATAGAACATATTTGTCACATGTCCTACCTAAAACTCCCCCAGATTCCTAGAAATTTTTCAATCAGAAAAAAATATTGGTACTGAAAGGGTTAACATCTGAAATATAGAATAAAGACTAACATTTATCTTTAATGCATGTCGAATAACGGGAGGTTTGTTAAGTTTTTTGTTTTATAGCAGATCTGTTGCAGATTTTCAAAGCACAGCTCTTAATGCGTTTTTTCTTCCCACAACATAAAATACGACAATTCAAGGCTAAGGTATAAAGTGCCGACCTGTTAGGGCCACTCATGTTGAATGAGATGAATGTGTGTTGTGCACTTTTAGTTTTAACTGAGGTTACGAACGGTTTTCATGTACATCGAATCAGTAAATGAAGTTCATGATCACATTGTAATCAGTTCACAACATTCTGTTTAGTTTATTTGCATCCGAATGTCGCAATTATGTTTTTAATTAACCTTTTTAATTTGTGTTACTTACTTAAAATTCGCCATGAAAATATTTTTATGCAATATTTTTTCTTCCCACAGTATAAAATACGACTATTTAAGACTAAGGTATAAAGTGCCGACCTGTTAGGGAGACTCATGTTGAATGAGATGAATGTGGGTTGTGCACTTTTAGTTTTAACTGAGGTTACGAACGGTTTTCATGTACATCGAACCAGTAAATGAAGTTCATGATCACATTGTAATCAGTTCACAACATTCTGTTTAGTTTATTTGCGTCCCAATGTAGCAATTCCATTTTTAATCAACCTTTTTAATTTGTGTTGCTTACTTAAAATTCGCCATGAAAATATTTTTATGCAATATTTTTTCTTCCCACAACATAAAATACGACAAGTTAAGGCTAAGGTATAAAGTGCCGACCTGTTAGAAGTACTCATGTTGAATGAGATGAATGTGGGTCGTGCACTTTTAGTTTTAACTGAGGTTACGAACGGTTTCCCCTCCCTCCTCAAAAAATGCTAAAAACTAAATTTTAACTTGTCTAAATCCTTTTTACTACATAACCCAAACCTAACCCAACAATTATAATGTATCACTAGCAGATAAAAAGGAACTTATAATGCGTTTGACATCAAATGTGGTAATAATAGCGAATGGGGTACAAGAAAACATAATACTGATATTTGAATCTTTGTATGATATTTTGTATCTAGCTCCAATATTGCTTGCAGGTTTTGGCAGAATATTTCTGGAATAATTTTACTTGGTGCAAACAGAGGTAAAATTAAAACATGATGGAATTTAGCTCTGTGTTCTACAAAAATATATCGGAAGACTTTTACATCCAGCAAAACCTCTTCTAGTGGCCACTTCTACTTAGCGGCCACCCCTTAACGGCCATTTTCTTTGTTGTGCAAACTCGCCCCCCACCCCAGACTCCAAAGATCTAATATTAAAATTGCCCGCTTAGAGAGGTTTTACTGTATAGTATTTCATCAACACATAAGCCTCTTTTACTTTCGTTTTATAGAAGGTGTTTAAGATTTTATAAGGCATTGAAGCATTGATTTTATAAGGCATCTGCACTATATTCTTCAGTAGTTTCTTTTCAAGAACTATACTCCATTAACCTTATCTCACACACAATACGTAGTAAACAGTCTCAAACTGGAACAATGTTACTCATTCTTATCAACACAAAAAACCTCGGCACCTTGACTGTGGAAATACGGGTACAGTTAAATCACTTTCCTCCATCGTAATATGCGGAGAAGAAGACAAACATCTGAGGGTTGTCATTATTGATGCATAACGTATCGTAACGGACACATGATTACACAGTCGGTGTCCCGACAACTCAACCCAGCGTATCATCGCGAGAGAGAGACAGAGAAAGAAAAAGAACCTACAAAAGAACAAGAAACAAAGCACTTTCATTGTTTCAGAGGGCCCTCTTCTAACAATGGAGGGATCGGCGAGAGAAAGTGTTTTTGTCCACGCATAAGGCTCATATACACACGGAAATTGGCCAAGGACACTCACTGAGTTGGCGGAGAATTCGGAGAAAAAATTCCGTACCTCTTTCTCTCTCTCTTTCTCTACCTGTATTTTTTTCGCTGTTTGGAAAAGTGTCTACGATAGTGTGGTCGGGCTCTGTCCTACTGTCCTACTGCTGAGCTCGTTCGTGATGCGAATGCGATTAGGGTCGCTGGTGGTGGTTGTTTTGTGAGACCTGTGGGCTTTTCGCTGAGGCATCTTGTAGAGATGGAAATTGCGTGATAGACGTGGAGAAATTTGTCTTGATGAATGATGGCGAAGGGGGCGGGTGGGGGAGGAGCGAAAGTTGTTTTCTGATCTCGTTTCGTGCTAATCTTTTCTTTTTTTTTTTTTAAATAAGAAATGGGATTTATGGGCAATCGTCAGAAAGTTATTCTAACATCAGCTTCATTAAAGAGCAAGGAAAATTTTGAAAGTGTCAGATTTGATAAATTTTTCTATAAAAACGTTGATTCCAGTGACGTAATAAGAAGGGAGGGTAAAATCCGAGTAAGGGTTCGGATTTTTCCCATGACGAAACAAAATTTTGAAGAATTCAATGCCAAAAAAAAAAATAAAATAATAATAATAAAAAGAAGGGGGGAGGGATGAAGGAGAAAAAAATTCTTTATGTGTTTAGCGTTTTGGGAAAATATCTATCTATCCATAACTTATCTATCCATTTTAAATGATTCATATGTTCATATTTACCTACTTATATCTATGTACATTTCTATACCTATTTATCTATTCCTGTTCATCTGTTAATCCTTCCATCTATATCTATTTTATCTATTTTATCTATTAATATCTGTCTAATAATGCCTGTCTATTTATATATATTTAACTGTTCATGTGCATGTAGTTTCATATGTATATATATTCGTTTATAGATACCTTTTTATAACATATCTGTCCATACCTATTGGTCTAGCCACGTGAGTGACAATATTAAAAGTTACCTTTGGAAAATTTCTTGTTACGCCACTGGTAAATTAAATATTATTAAAAAATTTTTTTTTTGTTTTTTCACTTTTATATAGATCCTATTTGTATGAATCGAGAAAGATAATGTAATTATTGCAATTACTTTTTTTGAAAATTTGTGGAACAAATTTTTAAATCTTGTTAATGCAAACTCCCTTAGAGCAAACTTCAGGTAAGTAGAGTAGTTGTCGCTCGTACAGTAGTAGTAAAAAAGCGCAGAAATATTTGCAATGACATCCTTTCTCTCAAATTCATTCTCTAATCGTAAATTTTAGTACAATATTTGAAACTAAAGCAAAATTATGAGCGAAATATGATCGCCATTACACTAATTGTTGCTGGACTGTATTGAACGTGAAATGCAAATATACTTTAACTGAAGAAAAAAGCTTCAAAGCTCCTGTGTTTATTTAAATTTCATGGGATGAATAAAACAACTAGATAACTAGAATTCAGTTTTTTTCCTTCATACTGTTACGTGGAAAACTCAACAAATTATTTTTTACACGGTTTCTGGAGAATGTGAAGAGTTTAATTAAATTAATTTAATTACCATTTAAAAAATTATGTAATCTGAAGGAATTATATCTTTTGAAAAAAAAGTTCAACAAAAGTGAAACATTCTATGTTGTCAAAGTTAGAGTTCACTAGTTGTAGTTCACAGTCCACGATTAGTAGTTCAATTGATTTATAATTACAGACTGATGTGCTATTACCACGACGACTTCGAATTCTGTGTCTATATTAGTTTTGATATTGCTTTGTTAAAAAATGAATGTATTTTTTTTTAAATAGCAGTTTAAGTTTTGTGACTGAAGTTCTTTTTTTTCTAATCACATCTTAACAAAAACCAAAAAAAAAAAAAAAATCAAAAATGTAAATTATTTTTAGAATGCATATATTTTTTAAAAAGCATCATTAATCTATATGGTACGAGACTTGCACTGATTATATCACCTGCAGACTCCTTAAGAAATAAATCTTTTATTACTATTTCTGAAAACTTAAATTACATAAAAATAACTCATTTCATAAACGGGACTAAAACTCTCCTGAAACATTACAGCGGTTAGAGCTTTAATTGTAGCGATTAAAGGAAAAGAAACCGGCAGATAGACTAATTCTTCGATGAACAAGTAAAAAAATAAAATAAAACGATAAATACGTATAGAGCCATTTCTTTAGTAAGTTATACATATTTTAGTAAATTTGAAAACATTTATTAATCAAATGCTAAATAGTAAACTACTCTGCTTAAATCCTTAAATTATCTTCCAAGTTTTAATAATACTTCTTGTTTTTCTTATTCAGGTCAATACTCTTATGCAAAAAAAAAAAATAAATATATAAAATTCGGTATTACTTTGATGATTAATTATGTTCCATACTCTGATGTATTGTCTTTTTCCTACCAGATTAATGTTTCAAAGTAAAAACAAATTATAAATTCGCTTATTTGTTTTCACTTTCATATTTCCACCCATCTTTTTCAATGAAAATAAACAATAAAATATATCAATAAATGTTTAAATTTATATTTTCTTCGTAATCTGATCGTCCTTATTTTTATTCCTTATTTTTTTAAAACAAAGACATTTTACTTTTTCATTTATACAGTAATAAAAACGATTTTTACATGGATCAAAGATTAAATGTCTTTTCGCGAAACCAGTTGCACAATTTAAAACGGTAGGTGAGTGGCAAAGGATGCCCAAACGCTTAAACTTTTTTTTTTTTTACCATTTTGTTTTAGTTATTTTTTTCAATTTAATTCCATTATAATTACTAAATTTTTATTTATTTATTTATTATATTCGAAATTTATTTTTATTTCTGCATTTTAAGACGAATTCTAAGATGTATTTTCATCTTTGTTAAAACTATTTAATTTAGGGGTTTTATTTCTCTAATTACAATATTTTCATAGTTTGTTCATGCTTAAAATGAATTAAACTTGCTTAAAGTTACTAGTTATTTTGAAATAAAATATTTCTTTTAACTGGTATTAAAGTATTATTTTTTTTCAAATGATTTACTTTCATTTATAAAAGCCTGGGTGTGAAAATGTACGCCCCTGCCCCAACTCATGAACATAACCATGACTTTAATAATTTTCGTGATGTACTTTGTAGTTTAAATATTGTAGTTTGTAATTTATTTAAAAGTAATTTAATTTATTTAGTATAAATAATTACTACTAAAAAATTCTCATTAATATTTTAAAATTATTTTTTCCCCCAAGAAATTTAGGGGCACCCCTAGGCAGGCGCCCATGGTATGAACATAACTTTTATACATACGATTCACCGATTTACATTTGTTTTGTTTGTTTATTTCATAACATTTAAAACTTCACTCAATATTCCATGACATTTTTCGTGATGTATTTCTGTGGTTTAAGTATTGTAGCTTGTTTAAACTTAGTTTAATTTGTTTCTTGTAAACGATTACTTGAAACAAATTTTATAAAAGAAATACCAACCCCTCCCCCAAAAGCCAGAGGAGTGCAAGTGCCCCCCTGACTTAAGAGCGGATTCAGAAAGTTTTCAAGGATGAGCGATTGATCTTTGTTACTTTTTACCATGCATACTGGTTTATAAATTTTGATCGCAAAAGTTTCAAACTTCAATTCCGAAATATTTTCGGGGGAGAGCCTCGAAACTCCTTCCCCCAACTTCATTAAAACTCGTACAAAATTTCATTTTTAGAACTTCAATATCGAAAAATTACCGGAGAAAAATCTCCTAGAGAGGGGGCGATCGAACACCATCGCCCCTCCCTCGTATCCGCCCCTGCCCTGACTACGCCCAAGGTATGAGCATCACTTTTACACGATTCACCAATTTACAGTTATTTTATTTATTTCATAACATTAAAACACCGCTCAATATCCCTTTTTGCGGAAGCCCAAAAGCTAAAAAGGAAGAGAAAAACGATGATCTTTATTCGTTTCGGCCGGAATACACAATGTAGGTTAAGCAAGCTACACCATCAGTTCCTTGTTAACTCTTCGACATCCGCTCTTTACCCGTTCCCATATAACGTAATCCACTCAGTGACCGTCTCGGCATGAAAACATTCTATTCTATCGGAAAAAGAACTTTTAAAAAAGCCCGCGACTTGTAACAAGTGCTTGAGCAATGGTTTGTTTTGGTTTCTGATGGCAAGTGTGAGGCAACGGGAAATCTGCTGCTATGAGCTCAAGGTTTTTTGGCGGGAGGTTATAAACCTTTTGGAATTGCGTTATGTGTGCCGGCGAGCATCGAACTTTTGTTACCTTGAGTGGATTCGAATGTGTCTCCCAAGTTTTTGCCTTTTAACCCTTAGAACGAATTATGCCTACTAAGCAGGGGATTATGGAACGTTCGAATTCAACAATTCGCAGAAGGAAATTCGAAATTTTTTGGCTGGAATAGGGTCAACGAATGGACGAACGTTACACCGGAACAAAGTCGTGTAATGCTTCGAAAGTCTCATCCAAGGACGTTCTGGAGATTTTGTGAAATAGCTGGTTGTTGTCCTATATTACACTCGTTTATACGAATAATGTTATCTATTTTTGTTTTCTCAGATATTCTCTGTTCCACCTCATAAAATGTGTTATTCGTTTACCCTTTATCTTAATTACACAGATTAGTGGTATGCGACAGGAATATTGATACATGGGTGAGGGGAAAACGAAACTTTTTCTGGAACTGGTCAACGTGCCTAAAAAGGACTAAACATTTTCATGAATATAATGGAATAAAAATTGCATACACATAAGTGCTGCATAGTTTCATATATAACTCCTTTTTATATGAGTGGCTCTAACTACAAGTGTTATAGCTCACCCCTCCACCAAATACTACAAAGCCCCAAAAAGCGAGAACTACCCCCACGCAAGGGCAGACCCAGAAATGTTCCAAGGGAGGGGCGATTGATTTTTTTTCTTAGTTGTCCATTTTTTTTCGCCATACATCTTTGCTGTTCCATGCATCGTTACATGGTTACAAATGTTTTGGTCTTCCATTTCGAAAAATTTTCAGATTCTAACCCCAAATCCTCGCCCTTTCCCTTAATATCGTCAAAGATCAACTAAAATTGCCTTTTTTTGAACTTCAAAATCTAAAAACTGCCGGAGAAGAGTCCCTCAAGGGAGGGGTGATAGCCCCTCCCTTGTATCCGCCCCTGCCCCGACCCCCAAAAATACACGTAAAATTAACCCCTTCTAAAATTTTCAGTGGTCCATTAGTAGGTCCCATGAACCACCTCCTTTTCACTCCTCTTGGAGAGTCACTCTGCTGTCTGCATATTTATATACAAATGGCAAACAAGGCTTCCTACCACTTCCGGAAATGATGTGCAACCAAAGAAATCCTTCTAATGTTTGACACTTTTATATGAGCCACAGTAATGTTGACAATACATCATATGAAATGCAAATTTCGAAAAAAGTCTATATCAAGTTTTTTTCCCCCCATCTACATATCGTTGTTTTAGAATAACAACAGCTAAAAATTTAATTTTAGAGATGACCAAAAAGAATAAAATAATATTTTCTTTGAAGTAGTAATGGTCGGTGGCTTATTCAGGGGGTGGGCTGATAGGGGTGCAGCCCCTCCGAAATTATTAAAAAAGAATTTAAAACATTTTAGCTATTACTTTTTATTTCTTTTTTCTGAAATCGCGACATTAGAAATTTTCTGTAGAGAACATTTAGTTGTAGGACAAAATACAAAGTATGAAAAGAAAAGAAATAAATTCTTTCTTTGCTTCTTTTCTTTTGCCGTGTCCATTATACTATTTGTCACGTTTAACTATCTTATAATTCAATTTTGGTTATTTTTATTGCAAATTTGTTTCAGAAACACCGGTTATTGCTTGTTCATTCATCTGATTCTATTCAATACATTTCAACACATGTAATTAAAACATAATATTAGGAACAATAGCAAAATAAATCGCAAAGTTAATGTTATTAACACTCAAATTTATCAAAATATTGCATGCACTTGTTGGGGAGCACCAACTTTAAGATAACTTTTTAAATTTCAATTTATCTTTTCCTGCTCTTGAAACTCTTTACTTCTCGGCCACAACAATAATTATAATGCTAAAAAAAATTAATGATCCTCTTATGTTATCTTAAATTAGCATTGATATCAGAAATTCGAAAAATTTACTTTTCTGAGCCACATTTTATGAGTTACCCTACCCTCTTCTCTCGAAGTCTCGGCTCAGCCCTCTCTGAAATGATTTGTCTTTGTACGCCACTGGTAATTGTGAAAATAAATTAAGTGATTAAAAAATAATAAAACAGGTGTATGTATTTTATAGAGCATGTCATTGACTTTTACATTGACAGATTTATAATTAAACATTATTTATTTTTAACTCTAATTTTTAGCTTTTAATCAAAAACATCACCGTCCATTCAAAATATGCTGTTAGCGACTAAAAGTATACAAATTTCGATAATGTTGCCAAAAAAAAAACAACTTCAATCAGTGAAATTAAAATTAAATCGGTTTAACAAAAAAAAAAACACTTTTCTTGTGTCTTCTGTAAAATTTTAATGTGCAGACTTCAGTCCTTTTTGAAATTTGCTATTCATTTAGTGTAAAATTCTAGCTTTATTCTAGAAATGAGACGGGGGGGGGGGGGGTTTAAACCGTATGTGTTAACCATTTTAACTTTCCTAAAGATCTTTAAAACCCATATATCAGTAAAAGTAAAAAATGAAATTCTGATGGCCGATGTTTTTCCTTTTTTTTTTTAAATTTCTTCATGTTTCCTGATTTTTGCGTCCCAATTATGGATTCACCTTGCAGAAATCACGTAGATTACAATAAGATTTGTGCACAAATGGCATTTTGATTGATAATAGCAGATCATTACCCTGCCGATATATGAATCACCCATAATCTTTTAAATCAGAGTAATCAGAATTACGTTTCACTTGAGGCGTTTTCATATTTTTTTCTCGCACTACTCGTTCGAATTACGGATCAGTCGTGCGCAACTGAAATTAAAACGAGTAAGTTCAAAACATTTAACCGAAGTGCGATGAAACGAACTTTTGATTATTATCAGACTTTGCCACTCTGAATTATATTTGTCGAATGAACCCCAAAATATTTAACTATGATCTCAATACCACAGATCTCAGTGAAAAAATCTCTATTGTCATAATTTAAGATTGAAATTTCACAACGCGATGAGAGCTTTCTACAGACATTTAGGTTCAGAATAGTTGAGGGTTGCAGTCAGACTTTTATCAAATATCGATGGTTCTATTAAAAACTAATTCTCAGTTTTAAACTATTAGCTTCGTAATGCAATCTGAGTATCATTTGTATCTTAATATAATATGAGCACAATTTTGTAAACTGACTTACAAAACACTAACGTGAACCATTTTGTATGTTTTGTTGAAAATTTACTGGATGAGAGTCCCTCAATGGAGGGGCGATCGCCCCCACCGCCCCTCCCTTGTATTCGCCCCTGTTGTTAATTTTCGAAACTCCAAATAATTTGAAAATTCGAAATAGCTACGGCTCCAATTAGTTCGGATTTTGCTTAAAACTTAAACGTTACATTATACTTAAAAAATAAATAAAGTAATATGGTGGAAATTGAGTTGGAATTAATCAAACTTAAATTACCACCCCTAAGCCAGGGCTAAGACAGAACTATATATAATTCCGCGCTATAACCGAGCAGGAGGTGTATAATATTAAGTTGAAATGTGTACAAAAAATTTTCCTAATTACCATGGATCAATTAATAAGTTTTTTTTTTTTTTGAAAATTATAAAAATAACGCTATTTCTCCAACATTGTAATTTTCTTGACTTAAGTTTTGCAACAAAACTTATAGTTTCGTGCATTACGTTATTTAAAATGGGGGAAAATTATTTTTATCTGACATGAACGTCAAATAACTCTTCGAATCGTTACAGCATTGTGAAATCAAAAAAACCGTTTAATTCTACAAATCGGTGCATTTCATGGCAAACGGTCACAAAGCACACTATATGCTATATTCGAAGCGGAACTGTTGACCCCTTAAACACTCGGTCAAAATTAAGCAAAACAAGGTAATTCAAAAAGAAACAAAATGGCAACTATTTCAAGCACTTTCTCAACTTTCACTGTCTCGTCTAAAATTAGGCAATCTTTAGAATCGGCTTGTGCAGGATAAAATGCTCTATTTCACAGCGGAAATTGAAACCAAAGTCAAAACGACTCCCAAATTTGACCTTGCCTCATGAAATTGAAATTCTGTTGACCGTGTTTACAAGTGGGGCATAAAGCTTTCTGGGAGTTAATTTCTGGAGGAGTGATTGAAGGAAACTATTAGCGAGGGGCTTGCAACAAGAGCTCATATAACTGTCGAAATAGTCAACCATTTATTCAAAGATTTGTATAGTTTTTTGTTTTTAGAATCAAGTATGGTTTATGGAGAGGAACTAATAGGTGCACCTTCTGAGAAAGCCGGGGACCTTGTTAAGAGTGAATTTAGAATTGTCGTGGCAATTATTTTCTCTTTTATTGTCAACCCTTTTAGGTGATAGTGATTTTTCTTTTTTTGAAACGTAGGTAATGAGGTTGGGTGTCTTGAAACTATAACCATATATTTCTTGTGTACTTAAAAAAATGTAGCAAATTACAGTAAGATAAACACAAGAAATACCTTTGTGGCGATTGATGTGAAGTTTTAATCCAACGTTAAAGAAGCACAAATATACAGGTATACTGCAGACACGTGTTTCGCGGCTACAAGGAACCCTTTTTTCAATGTAAGAAGTGTGAACTTTTGGATGAAGAATCATCCGATAAAAGCTGTTTTTTATCGGATGATTCTTCATCCTAAAGCTCACACTTCTTGCATTGAAAAAGGGGTTCCTTGTAGCCCCGAAACACGTGTCTGCAGTGTACCTGTATATTTGTGCTTCGTTAACGTTGGATTAAAACTTTACAGTAAGATATTTTAAAACTATTTTTGTTCTATTTATTTGTATAAATACAACTGGAAAATACTATAATTGACTTACATGCCCATATAATGTCATACAGTGAAGTTTGTATAAATTGAAGGGCTTGAAGGGTGAAGAGGCTATGTTAGATTAAAAAAAACACTCTGGACAATGGTACGCAATGAATACAGGTAAGCAAATAAAACTTGGTACATCAAAAAGTAGATGTCATTAGACCAATTTCATACACTTTTAAAAATACAGGTTGCCCAAGGCACCTTTTAGGGTAAAACATTGTAGCACCAGCGGCCCTCCTGAAGTGTGCCACTTGACTCCCTAGGGCGCCATTGTAAGTGCCATTTGGCTCCACCCAATTGAAGGTGCCATGTGGAACCCAATTGGTGGCTGAGGGAACCCCATGGTTGCCCCATGGCACCCTAGGGAGCCTAATGGCACCTTCAAGGGGGTAATGGGGGGGGGGTCAAGTGGCACCCCTCAGGGGGTGCCGCTGGTGCTATAACGTTTCAACCCTTTAAGTTGCCTTGTGCAACCTATAGTTTTAACAGTGCACGCACACTGAAGACAAAACCAGAAAACAAAAAAACTGCAACAATAAAACTTTGAACTTTAATTACTCGCAATTTCTGTTTTGTTACATAACCCCTTCATCTCCCATGCCCATCAATTGACTACTTGCGGTGCAGTGGTCAACTTCTACAGGTTTTACTTTATCCCTCAATTTAGACAGGTGGTCAACTTAAAAGGGTTGATAGACATATGATACAGGGCCAATCCTGTACCTGACAAAAATGATCAGCGTAGAGAAGTGGTCAACATACAAGGGTGATTAACTTTACTGGTTTGACTCCACAAAGATCATGCAACCATAACAAAACGTTTGAATGCGAAATCCCAGTTCTTCTGGGCAGCGCCTGATTATGGCACAGGCCAACTAGGCCCAGGACTAGGGCCTTATTTCCTAAGGGGCCCCAAATTTTCTAAAAACTGTTTCACAGAATTAAAGAATTATGTATTTTTAAGAAAAAAAGATTCATGAATTGAAAAATAAAAATCAATCTCTTTTGATACTTTTTAATTAGTAATTCTCTTATTTAGTTCATTTTATACAGGTTTAAAAAGATTTTTTCTTGAGAATTAGCTATAAAACTTAGCTAAAATGGATATAAAAAAGCAGTATCGGGACTAGACATGATGCATACAGTGCAACCTTGCAGAGCTTCATGCAATGATCCCCAAAAAAGGTTTTTATCGCCACTGCGAAAAAGTTAAAAGATATATATATATATATTTTTTTTTTTTTGAAATAAAAGGGCTTAACATAGAAGGGGCCTCCAAAGTATTGTCGGCCTTGGACTTCACTTTTAGTTAGTCGGGCCCTGCTTCTGGGTGCCAATTCTTCTAAGACACCACAACTTAACAGGGAAGGGCTATGGTAAGCTATCACACTGGAATTTTTTTAATCCCTATCTGGTGAGTGGGGCGTCTTACACCCCAGTAGAATTTGACTTTCGTATCCAAAAATGTTGTTTCATTTGCATACCGCAGCTCCAAAAGCATGGCGACGCAACTGCTAAAACGGAAATTTTATAGGAGAACAAAAAGAAAAGAAAACAAACTTTTATTTCAAATAAAAACTGAAAATATATTAAATGAATGACAAAGGTGTGAAAAAACCCCAGGTTTCAAAAACCATGCTGCAAAGTGAAAAATAAGTTTTTTTGGGCTGAAGCTTTTCTATTTGATGATTAAAAATATTTTTCCTCAAATGAATCTGTAAATAAATGACTAAATGAATTAATAATAACAAAATAAACGAACAAATGAAGAAATAAAAAAGGGATTGATTTAATATATGAGAAAAAATAAATGGATGAATAAAGTACAAAATGAATGAGAAAATAACAGAATAAATTAATAAATAAGTAAATTAATTAAAAAAAAAGAAGTATGTATGTTATTTAATAAATGAATAAATGCAAAATGAACTATTTCCCTTTACCCCGGGTGCACTTAACAACTTGAAAAATTGCACTG
The DNA here is from genome assembly GCA_038373865.1 of Uloborus plumipes. Taxonomy (NCBI): domain Eukaryota; kingdom Metazoa; phylum Arthropoda; class Arachnida; order Araneae; family Uloboridae; genus Uloborus; species Uloborus plumipes. The sequence goes on along the minus strand of JAXGGA010014849.1, from coordinate 7,668 downwards.
AACATTTAAAATCAAAACATGCCAACTATGAGTTAAGTAAGGGCTATACTGGACATCAGTAGATCTCAATTAATACTGAAAGTAATAATAAAGGAATTTCGTCAGTTTTTATAACAAAAAATATTTTTGATAAACCGCGAAAATAACACTATGAGCATCAAATTTTGAAAATGCCTCAAATCATTTTTTTTCGTTGATCTTTAGAGCTTTTCTTTTCTTTTTTTTTTTTTTTTTACTGGAATCAACCAGTGGTCGGAAGTAGCGCGCTACAAGTAGCGAAACTACTGTAGTAGCTACATTTTTTAGTAGTTTGTAGAGTAGCGCACTACTTTAAAAAAAAAGTAGAGTAGCGAGTAGCGCGATACAAAAAAGTAGTAATTTGTAGCGATTTCTAGAAACTACTTTAAATTAAATAAATTAATTAATTAATTTTAAAAAAAAGAGAACGAAGGAAAAAAACAAGGTGGTTCTCGTGGCGAATATTCGTAAAAATTGTAAAAAAATCTATAAAGGACAAATTTTAGCCAAAAAAAAAAAAGGAACAAAATAGAAAAGTAACAAATAAATTCAAAGACAATTCCTATTTCTATTCCATATTCGAATGAGGTAATTTTTTAATCTAAACCACTTTTCGAATTTTTTCGGTCGATCCTCAAACGGTGTATTCTTTTTATTTATTTATTTTTTAAAAAGTAGCGAAGTAGCAACTACATTTCAAAAGTAGTGTAGCTCGCTACATTTAAAAAAAAGTAGTTGTAGCTGTAGTTAACTACATTTATAAGAAAGTAGTTGTAGTTGTAGTTCGCTACAAAAAATATGTAGTTTTTCCAACCACTGGAATCAACTATATGTTTCAGAACTTAGTTAAAATATTGCTAGATAATTGGCTCCGCCAACTATGAAAATGTTTTACCATTTCACCCAGTCCCGATATTTCACTTTGACCCTCATTCCCCTTCTTTTACTCCTTAACTTTTCAAAAATGTTCTAAAAATATGCTCAATTTTCCTGAGAATTTTTAACAAATATTTATAGTAGTATGTTTTTTAACAATCGAGAAAACATACCGTCGAAGAAAATTGTATTTCTTTGTTATGTAAATGCTTCTTTCATAATCTTTCAGAAGTTTAAATCTGTAATGAAAGTAAATAAATAAATAAATTCTGGTTTGTAAAATAGTGAATTATTCAATATATGTGTGTTATATATTTTGATTTCATGATCTTTTATTCATCAGTTTTATTTTCTCGTCAAAATCATTTATGCATTATCTGATACACGAAAGATATTTATTTAGTTCATTTTTTTACTTTTAACATTTATGTTAATATTTTAGCACCGTAGTTGCTTTATTTAAGTTTCGTGTATGAACAACGAGTTTAATAGCATGTTAGTGCAAAACAATTATTAAAAATGGAGCAATTATTTTGGTAATTATGTTGATGGAAAATCAAAAATACTTAAATGCGATAACAATTAATACAGGTTACATTTAAAAAATAGTAGTATCTGACAGATCTTTATATTGTTGGCGACCTCGAAACATATTCATGTTTCGTTTTTAACTCCCCGACGCAACAAAAAAGGGGATTATCAGTTTGACGTATCTGTGTATCTGTCTGTGGTACTGTACGGTACAGCCTGATTGGATGAACCTATTTTAATAGTTTTTTTGTTTTTTTCTTTTTGTCCAAAAGGTTTCCTGATCGAGAGTGTTAGCGAGGAGTGGTCTTTTGGAAAAGAACTATTTCCTATATTTTACATCTGGTAAGCTGTTTGATCTTTGCGTAATTGTTTGCATTTACTAAACAATAGTGTCATCAACACACTAGAAAAGTCTTCTATATCGAAACTAACCCCCATCATAAAAAGAAAATCCTAGCACAAGTTACAGTTCCATGTAAAGAAGAGATTTCTGAAAAATTTGTTAAATTTGTTTCATACGACAAACGCCTGGCAGCTGGTTGTTATGCCCTTGATGTTTTTTGCGGCATTAAAACTAATTTACAAGAACAAAGAGCAAGTAAACACTTCTACTGCGGCACCAGTAGATGTATACAGGTTTAAAATCGTTACTCTAAAATGAAAGATAAATTGAAATGAATATCCTGTATCTGAAAGAACGATCATTGTTGTTTTACGGCTAGTTTTTAGCAGTTAGAATTCCATTTCCAAACGAAACAGGAATTATGATTAGCCTTAATCTTTTAGGAATCGCGTCTTACCTTGAAACAAATTTTTGTGAACTTTGGGTCAGTAGGCATCGAGTTCAAGTGAAAGTAGAGCTTTTGGGTATGATTAAAAATTTAAATACGATAATAATTGAAAACTTTTTTTTGCTGAATGGACTATGATAGCAAGAGATAATGTAATCAATAGCAGCAGTGTAGGAAGGAGCGGGGGCGGTTAGCCCCAGATGACTTCCGATTGTGGGTGGGACACGCAAAGTCGATTTGAGATTTAATAAAATTAATAATACAATGATAAATAAGAGTTTATAATTTAATTATCTAATTTAGACTAAAACAGAGCTCAATGGTGCGACGAGGGAATGGTTAAATATGCACCTAGAGCAAATTTGCACAAAACGGATGCGTATAATTAATACGCATCTTTTAATTTATATTTGTGTTACTCCACAAAAATAAAAATTAGTTGTTTCTGAATGATGTACGGGCTTTGTGTTTCTTAAAACTTTCTGGGGCACTCGACACTTCAGAACCCTTAGTTTTAACCTATATTGCCAATCCTAATGTAATATTTTACAGGTAAAGAATGTTACGACGAGGAAGTTCTGGCTGCACTACTACTCTACTTTAATGTTAGGTGCTGAATTTTTAAGATGGTACCTCAAAACTTCTCTCGAAGCTTAATAAAAGTGACTGAAACATGGTGATATGCAAAATTCGTCAAAGTTTCTTATAAATTAATAAGCTGAATTAGTACTTACAGCAACAGTCGTCTTGTTAATCACCAGGGCCCGACTTGCAAGTTTCTATGCCCAAGGCACTTTCAAATTTTCTTGCCCATTTTGAATGGTTGATATATTTTATTCAGTGACATTATCACCCCAAGTCCCCCCCCCCTCCCCTCCAAACACTCTATAAATGTAGATTTAATGTCAGAAGAAAAAAATCGCATTGCAAAACTGCTCAGAGTGAATTAGTCTAAGTAATGTTTTCTAACTTATCTTACAACACAACTGAAAGTTTACTGTTCAAAATTAGAATTTGGTTATAAAATTAGGTTTTCATATCCCTTTTCTCACCTCAACAAAATAAAAGCAGGAGTGAAAAGAAAAATAAAGGAAAGTTGAAAAAAAAAAGGTATTAAAAGCACTGGGAAAATAATTCAAATGATTTCTGGAAAATTTTCCCGCCCCTTAGAAATTTCATGCCCAGGGCACAGGCCCTGAATGCCCGTGCGATAAATAGGGCCTGTTAATCACCAATCCTTTTTTTTACTAATGATTAATTTCAGAAATCATGCGTATTTCAACAGAGACAAAGTTTGCAGAAACTCTTTTACTATGAGGGTCGAAATTCCTAATGAATCACCGGAAAATATGTTTTGTTAGTCAAAGAAAGTAATGCAGAAATGTCGTCGACAACGTTCCCCTCAATTCCTTTTATTTATTAGTTACAACCTGAATGTTCCAATTCACCAGTGCAGCCAAAATATACCTTCTGGGGTGGTCATGACAGTCCTTACACGTTTTTAATAGTTACCATATTAGAATTGGCATTATAGGGTATGCTCAACGATATTAGAGAGTTGCCCCGAAGATGGTTCTCACAAGCGAGATAAATCAGAATTTTTTTAATTTATTATTATCTTTCATATGGATCAATCTGGCATAGGAAATTTTGTCGATGTTTCAACTGAGACAAGTTCTCTGAAAGAACAGTTAAGTAATAGATTTCTATAGTCCGTAAGAACCGACATTAAATACTTTTCTTGGCAGTCAAGAGAATGGCTCAAATATAGAGTAACAATAAAAATGCGCCAAAATTTCTTCTAAATTAATAGAATTTCAGTAAGCACTAGTAATTCCAGTCATCACTTAAGCACCAACCCCTAATTGTATTAACTCAAATATTAATCAACAAAGAGTTCCTGTAAAGATCAATTGAGAAAAATCTTATAGAAGAGATTCCAAGTTAGATCCCAATTAAACTAGTTTCTTGTTAATCAGCAAAAGTCAGCAAGAAACAGAGTGAGAAGAATAGCACGTAGTACTTCAACATTTCCCTTAATCAATGCAAATTAAACTAGTCGGTACTAGTAGCAGTCCTCAGATTGATCATAAGTTCTTTTGTATTATATTTTAATCTTTAGTTGAACAATCTCACAAATCCTGTGACACTCAACTGAGGCAAACCCTCTACTCTTATATTTGATCCCTATTCCTTGAGAAGTTACATTGAAGCAATTTTCTTGAAAGTCATCGAAAATGACGCTGAATCATATTGAGATGAAGATGGAAAGTAAATAGTACTTCAGCAATTTCCTTAAGGTAATGTAAATTGAATTGGACTGGCAGCACCAGTCATTACATTAATCATCAGTTCTTTGAGTTATCTCAACTCTTTACCTTACCATTAACCAGAATGAGAAATTTTGTGTCTATTTCTATTGAGACAATTTGAGACAAGCCCCAAGGAACCACTTTATTATTAGATACCTGATTTCTAATAGGTTACACTAGGTGACCCGTGCGGAATTCCGCAAAAAAAAAAAAAAAAACTCAAAATTTAATACGACAATTTTTATTGGCTTCATTTGCACAACATCGCCATCTACTGCCGTCGTTCTGACAACTTTTCAAAGAGATCAAAGACACGTTCACTTTTACAACTACTACAAAAGTGATACCCTATATTAAAATCAAATACCCAAGGCTACAACTAAACTAAATACTAACGTTATCGCAAAACTACCATAGTATTTTGAAACAATAAAAGTTACAATTAAGGTTTACCGAGCTAAGCCTTGGCTTGAAATGTCGCATTTAAAATTGATTTGAACAACAATGTAACGATTTTGACAGTTGAGCAAAAAATTTAACTTTTTCAAACTTCAATCGCTTATAAGTCGCTTAAACGTGGAGTTTCGAGATTCTCGTTACGTGGCGCTAGCGGAGAAACGTTCTAAAGAACGCATTTTTTTTAATCTTTCGAATGAAATCAAAATGGAGACGATACGACAATTATTTCGCTAGATAGAGTCAATTTTGTGCCCAAAAATTGAAGTTCGAATAAAAAACGAACCGACATTTTTTAGAGGGTGGGTCTAATTTTCGTCAATAGCCCGCGGGATAAGCTTCAAAATCATAAATTTTCTTGCAATTCGATAAAGAAATGAGCGAGTTTCGACCGGGTATAGGATTCGGCTTAGAGAAATAATATATGGAGATTGAAAGTTTTAACTTGACAATCAGTAAAAGTAACCCAAACATAATTGCACTCAATTAGTAGCACTAATTGTCAGAGGAATCATCATTTTTTTGAATTGTTATCTCAACTGCCTAACATGGACCAAACTGAGAAACCCTGTGACATTCGCAACTATGTCAAGCATTTATGGAACCACTCTACTATTAGATACCCAATCCATAAGAAGTCACATGGAAAAAAAAATTGAAAACCAATAAAAGTGACCTAGGACAGGTTAAAATGAACAGTACTCGGTATTTCCCGCTAAATAATTACAAGTTAAGCTCGACTTTCCGCATTAGCCTTCAGATTAATCATCAGGTCTTTAATATTGACCAATTTGAGAAATCCCGTGACACCATAAAACTGAGACAAACCCTCGAGGAACCACTCTAATATTAGATCCCTAATCCCCAAGAAGTCACCTTGAAACAATTTTCTCGACAGTCAGCGAAAGTGACCCAGAGGCATACTGAGATTAAAAGTCAGCCAACAGAGGAGAAATAAAAAAAATCGGGGCAGTGTGATGTTTCTGCATGATCGCTTATGTGGGTCCAGTGGCGACTCGTTTTTTAACCATCATTAACTATTACGACTATTGGGGGAAGAAAGGGTCTCCGGATGATTTTCAACCCTCATTGTCACCAGTTGAAAGGTCTCGTTCTGTTTTAGCGCACCGGCGTTATTTATTACACAAGTCTCGTTATGGCGTTTTTCTTTGTTTTTTTTAAGGTAGTTATTGTTTCTCTCTCTCCGTGTACGGGAATATTTGGGTCGGTCTGGAGTGGAACGGATTCACGTGGAAGCTCTGGACATGTGATGGACCGGCAGGAAAATCACGTGATGCAGTGGCCATTGTTTTTAACTCCGGCTGAAACAAAGGGGACGGGAAAAAGGGGAAATTGGTGCTAAGTGAAACGAAGACGAGAGTGGTCAGTACTTTTTTTTTTCTTTTGTACCTGTGTTCACTTGTGCTGAACATTTCGCTGAATTTCACGGTTTTAAAGAACATTCTACGTATTATGGTGCTATCCCAAGACAAGAATAGCTGCCATGCCTACGTTTCTTCACGACTTTTTTTTCACTACACTTAAAAAATAATAATAAATAAATAATAAAAACGGGGCACTTCAAGAGTACCGACAGAAGTGAAAACTTGAACAATCACGTGTTCATTTTTTGAATACTAAGGAAATATTTTATTGTTCAGAAAATACTTTTAAAAGTGGCGTTTCTTTATTCGTTGTTATAAATACGACTTCAAAAATTATGTAACTTTTTTTTATTTGCAATTATCTTAATTATTATTACTCATAATTCAATATTAGGTCGTAAGATGGGCAAGCAAACAAAAGCATTCTAAGCATTTTCTTTACCAATGGAAACTTTAAACCCATTTTTCTCAAAACATGACTTTTTGAGTTGTGCCGCCATTGCAGCCCATGAGTGATTGATTATCGATTTATTGAAAGAAAAAGAAAGGAACAGATTATTTTAATGGAAGCATGCTGAAACCATTAGTTCTGAATCTATGTGGTTGTCGAAAAGTTTATAATAAAACCTATGTATTTTGAGACTTGTCGACCCCCTTTTCTCTCCTTATTCTTCTAGGTTACTGATTGAAAAGTTTTATTGAAAATGATTTTTTATGCAGTGTACTGAATCGTTGACTCATTCTTTGATAGATTTTACTTAGAGCGCTAGATTTTTAACTGGAATAATGTGGTAACGTATGTCCTTTACAAACTCACTTCACTTGTCATGTTCAAGATACCCACCAATCTTTCGTCTATCATAACTTGCCTAGGATCAATCAAGTACATTCTTTCTATGAGGAATAATTTGTTTGCCCCGCCCCCTAGCATTAGAAGTTCGTGCGATGCCAATCATCGACGAAAGGCAAAATGGCAAATGATTTGTTCAAGGTCTTTTGAGCATCTTCGCTCTTGGAACAATATGAAATGCGTGCATTTTAAAATTCTTTTCAATTTTTTTACCTTATAAAGACAAGAACAACGTCAAGGTTTCAAGCTATCTGTTCTCAAAATGCTCGATAACGCCCCCTGATAGTCAATATGCGATGTCATGGCCATCTGGGGTATGACGAGCAATACCCGGAGGGCATTATAAAACTGAAGCCGGTTTTAAACTTCAAAAGGGGAAGGACTGATATTAATACAATCTATTTGATCAAAAAGAAAAAAAAACCCAAATTTGGGAAAATACTTGATGG
>JAXGGA010014848.1:0-30884 GCA_038373865.1 Uloborus plumipes | reverse complement strand
CAAGTATAGAAAATTACAAGTAGAGGAAGAACTTTGCATTTCATTAAACTTACGAAACTTAAAAGCTCTTGTAGAAAAAAAAAGAAGAATCACCAGCTTTACTTATTCGGGTTTAAAATAGAAAACTGAGATAATTTTTTTAATGAGCAGATACACAGAGATATTTAAAGGATTACGGTGTGGAAAGGAATTTGGAAATTGCAAATTTCGGTGGAAGTTTTACATTTCAGAAGTGAAGCTATATTCAAAGGCACGAAGAAAATGTAAACATGTAAATCCTCCACCTTGCTTTCTTGTATCTTAAAAAAAGAATGTGTAGATAAAAAAAGCTGAACTTCATGGTAGAAATTTTTTTAATGCCTCACAAAGTATGTACAAAGGTGTCAAAGAGTAGTCGGAATCTTTGAACTACGGTACAAGTAAAATAAGACAATAAGTATGAACGTACAACTATACTACTCTGCAAGGTTTCTTGACAAAAACATCGTGACGTCAGCGTGACGTTAGCCTATGAAAAACGAGCTAGATAAAACGTCACACCCTACTTGGCGAATTAGAGGAGATCGCTGACTGCTTGTGAGCTCTTTTTGGCTCCGCCCGTAGTGACGTTCAGTGTCGACTTAAGTTGCTGTCTAGTATAAAACCAGTTAAAAAGAGTTACAAACTCCACAAACAGCTATTTTGGGACTATTTAAAACAAGCCTCGTCAATAGGTCATAACACTGCAAAAAATAGATTGTTGTTTTTAAAGTATAATACTGAAAGCGAAGGTTTCAGTTAAAAACTGTAAAATCGCAGTAATAAACTGTAAAACTAGCTATTGTACAGTTTATTACTGTAGAACTTGTAATTTTACAGTTTATTAACATAAAATTAGCTTTATTATTCTGCAAAAATAGCAGTGTAATGCTGAAAGCAGAGGTTCCAGTTTAAAACTGCAAAATGTACAGTAATTAACTACAAAACTAGCAATTTTACAATTTATTGCTATAAATTAGCAATTTTACAGTTTTGTACTATAAAAACAACAGTAATACTGGCAGCAAAGGTTTCATTATAAAATTAAAATTCACAGTAATTAACTAAAACTAGCAATTTCATAGTTTATTAATGTAAACTAGCAATTTCAAAGTTTTCTATTGTAAAATTAACAATTTTCCAGTTTATTACTGTAAAATTACAATAAAATTAGCTTTATTATACTGTACAAACAACATTCATTTTTTACAGTAAAAAAATAATGGCTCACGAACTTCCTGTCAGGCTTTTGATCAGGAGCCTTCGGGATTGCAAATCAGTACTTACACCACTGAAACAAAAGGCTCGGGGTCAAAGTTAGGTTATGTGCTTTCAGGATATGTCTCAATTATGGCAATTCGTCTTTGCGAAAAACCAGATTTTAATTCGAACTGTCAAAACTCAAATTATATTTTACCATTTTTTAATGTATTAAATTACGATTCATGAAATGAATTGGTAGTTAAATTTCTGCGGGTGTCTTTATCTTAACATTTTATTTTTCTGGTCCAAGTAACGAAATAAAAAGTATGCAGCAAAAAAGTAGGGAAGGAGAAATACGGTTTCATAAAAACCGAAAATCAATCGTTGTCACTCATAAATATAAGTTCTTTAAAAATTTTAAACTTTAAAATAATTAAGTTTGACTTTAACTAGTTGAACCGCGTAATTATTTTTTTAGATTTTTTTTTTAACATTCCTGATCGATTAGTACGTAATTTCCACTTACAGTTGCTAAAGCAGTCGAATTAAATTCAATCACCCTATTTTATCTTTGAGTCCGAAAAACAATAAAAATAATATCTGTGGCTTGGTTCTAAAAGGGCCTAAGTCAAAAATGTTAGTTTCGAGAAAAAGCGATGAAAAATATTTGGGATTTTTTAGAATGCTATAACTTTCTTATATTAAGATTCCCATTATTATTTTTTGGCATTTGTTTATTGTTAGTGTAAAGAAACATTATTTTATCATATAAAATTTTATATATTATATTATATATTATATAAATATATAATATATATAATAATTTATATAATATATACTATATATATATTATTATATATTATATAGAGATTGTTGTTTGTAGAATTAGAGTTTTACTAAATTGGAAACTTTTGATGTAAATAACACAGAATGTGAAAAAATTAACATTGACCTTATTAGAACCAAGCCACAGATACGTTTATTTCATGCATTCGAAAGAAAATAATACTCTTTATCCAGAGAAAAATCTTAAAGTCACTTCAGAATTGCAATTTTCGAATTAGCTTCATAAATATAGAAAATAGGAAAATAATTTTTTATAAAGTTAAATGCAACGAATTATTAAAACGAGTAATCTTCTTAAATATTGAAACGAATTTCTTACTTGAATAAATATAAATAACTTAAGTGAAATATTGTAGATTCAAAGGAATTTTTATTTAGTTCCTTTCCCTTAGAATTTTACTGTATTATCGTAGAAAATGCAAGCTACCATACATAAATAATTAACTATTAAATTAAACAACTTTCGAAAACTTTTGTGAGCTTAATAAATATTGTAAAATTTTTGTTTAAATTTAAAACTAGATAGCACGCTGTAAAACTGACTAATAAAAAAATTATATGAAATGAGCTAGCGTAATATTGGTTAAGACTGCAATATATTTTGACTAGTAGAGATTATTTTTCAAAGCTTAACTAATAAAGCTATATGACAAGACTAACGATAGAACAAGAACTAAAAATAAATATTTGTAGTCGAAAAATAACATTTTTCTGAACTAGTGTTTAAATAAGTTACAAACTCTTTGTAACGTGCTAAAAGCAGTGTATATTGCTCTTAAAAAATATTTTGTAATTGAGTGTGTAAATTTTAGAATTGCCGTATATTAAACGCGAGAGGCTTAATGTATTCTTTCTATATTTATTCCCAATTGGACAAACGCTCAATTTTCGTCAGTAAAAAAGGTTTTTCTCACTTTTCTCGGTAACTCTGTTTGTTTTAAAAACCTATGAATTTCAGTTATTGTTGAACTTGTCAAAGTGTCTTTATTACCTAGCAACGAGTCTAAATATTTTAACAGGAAGCTATGTCAAGAACTAAACGAGCCTACATTCCCGTACACTGATATCGACTTTCTAGCATATGATCAACATTCTCTTAACCCATTTGTGCCCAGTAGCCTGAAAACGGGACGATTGTTAGTTACTGCAGACAAAAACCTGTGTGTATAGTATCATTTTACTAAAGCTGTTTTTCACACGTTAAATAGTCCTTCTTCTTGAGAAAACCAGTTAGAGCCACTATTTGGATATCAGAGTTTATTTATTGACAGCTATTTTCAGACAAATCAGTCAAGCAACGATCCAGGATGGGTAGCACAGAAAGTAAGTTTTTTGCAAACTTATTTTTCATAAAATTAAACTATTTTAAAATGATTTGATTAAAATTGATCACAGATGCCTTCTGTAATATTACTTTTCAAAAGTAAAGTCTAGTAAATTCGTATTTTGCTCACATATCTGCAAAATATCCCATAAACAGGACGTTAAATAACTTAATAAATATGGCAACGGCGCACTATTTTAAGCCTAAAATGTATGTAAACCATTCCAAGCAAGAGTTTTAAGCAGATAGAAATTGAAAAAAATTGTTTAAAAAAAACTTGGGCATAAATGGGTTAATTATCTGAGACAGAAAATTTCGTCAAACATGACATTTTAGCATTTAAAGCTTATTTCTGTAACAAAATATGCATCTTTTTAATCTGATGAAATAGATACGTAAGAAGTAAATAAGCAAATAAGTAAAGTCGTAGCACCTTTTAAACAATGCAGCTCATAAAAAAATCTTTGAACGTTATGAAAAAAAAAAAAATAATAATAATACAAAATACATTTTAACAAAAAAAATAGATTCGTAATTTAAACACCTCGGATTTTGTTTTTAATCCGTTTTTTGCCAGCAATTAAAAATAAATAAATACCGTAAAGTCGGGTTACTTGGACCCACAAGGGGGTTACTTGAGCCCACAGTAAAATGATAAAATCTGGGTTTGGTACTAGCGTTAGAGACTGCAGAGTGCTTCTACCTAGCGGAGAAACGAGGAACTACGTGCAAGTCTTCAACTAGTAAGTACCAAACCCAGATTTTATCATTTTACTGTAATGGGCTCAAGTAACCACCTAGGGTCCAAGTAACCCGACTTTACGGTATTAAAATGGTCTTAAAAAATGAATTTTTTCAGAAAAAAAATCATCTGTGAATAATAATAATAATAATAATAATATAGTAATATAATAATATAATAATATAATAATGTAATAATAATATAATAATAATAATAATAATATAATAATATAATAATAATAATAATAATAAATTCCATATAAATAAAACAAAGAATATGTGTGTGTGTGTGTATGTATGTTCCCTATACAAATCCATAGTTCACGTCAGACATGGACCAAATTTAGCAGGCAGGTACTTGGCAAATCGGGAGGGGTCGTAGGGGGTTTTCGAACGCCAAAAAAGTACCGAACCGTTCGAATTTTAATTTAAGGACTCCAAAACGGCTTTAAATGGTTCTTTCTACCAGAAATAATTAGCGAATATTTAAGATTTTGATATCATTGGAAAGATCCCGAAAAATACTTTTTATAACTATTTACTTCCAAAGGGTTTCAAATTACTAATCGATATTTTTACCCAGAAGAGAGATATGGGCGATTTTATAGTTGGTAAAAATTAATTTTAAATTAGATTTCAAAAGTCGGCGACAAACGTGACAGAAATTAATTCGCGTGAAGCGAATTATTTAATTGATAATAAAAAGGTTTTTTTTTTCTTGAGTATAAACATACAAAATTCTTGCTTTTGGTTTTAGGCTTTTCTGCAGCGGAGAATTAAAAACTATTTTGGCGATTGATTACTTTTTCGTACTGCTTGACGACAAAATGTGATTGACTTTGATCTAATCTGGGATTTTGTCGACCCGCATCATTCGACAAAACTTTTATTCTCAATATAGCCCCGTGCAAAGCCGGGCCATGCAGCTAATAAATAAAATAAGATGAAATAAATAAAAAAAAAATCCTGTGCACAGCACTATCTTTATGTTTAAAAATAATATACTCCGAATATCCTTTTATTTCTCTTCCCAAAAATAAAATTAATTAATTAAAATTTTAAAATGAAAATTAAAACAAATCATCTCAATATTCATTATTTCGCAGTATAAACGAAGGCTGTGGAGTCGGTGCTGAACTGATTTTGGGGTAAAAGAGTCTGATTCGGGAGTCGAAGTCTTTAAAATTACACTAAAAATGAATGGTGTTTTTACAGTATAATACAGATAATTTTATAGTAATAAATATTAAAAATTGCTAATTTTAAAGCAACAAACTGTAAAATTGCTAACTTTACAGTAAAAAACTGTAAAATTGCTAATTTAACAGTTTATTATCGCGCATTTTACAGTTTTAAACTGGAACCTCTGCTGCCACTATTGTACTGTTATTTTTACAGTATAATACAGCTAAATTTTACTGCAATAAACTGTAAAATTGCTACTTTACAGTAAGAAACTGTAAAATGGTTAGTTTTACAGTTCATTACTGTGCATTTTACAGTTTTAAATTAAAGCCTCGGCTGCCAGTATTTTACTGTGAAAAAAAAAAAAAGTTTCGTTTTTGTAGTGTAGAAGTCGGGCATTTTTTTTTTTTTTTTCGAAGTTTCTAAAATGGCTGCGGAGTCGGAGTCGAAGGCTCCAAAATTCTAGGAATAAGAATCGTAATTTTTTTCAGAGCCTACATTTCTGTCGTGACTGCGAAGTCGGAGCTGGAGACGTTGCTCGGAATCGGAGTCGAAAGGCTCTAAAAGAACCTGCATTTCTACCATGGCTGCAGAGTCGTAGTCAAAGGTCAGATTCGGAAACAAAGATTGTTTGAAAGAAATCCGCCTTTAACTCATTTATGCCCAGTAGCCCAGAAACGGGACGCTTGTTAGTTACTGCATACAAAACCCTGTAATGGGTTTATCATTTTACTAAAGCAGTTTTTCACAAGTTAAATAGTTCTTCTTCAGAAAACCAGTTAGAGCCACTATTTGGACATTCGAATTTATTTATTGACAGCTATTTTCAGACAAATCAGTCAAGCAACGATCCAGCATGGGTAGCCACAGAAATTAAGTTTCTTTTTTGCGAACTTATTTTTCATAAAATAAAACTATTTTAAAATGATTTGCTTAAAATTGATCAGAGATGCTTTCTGTGATGTTACTTTGCATAAGTAAAGTCCAAGTAAGGTCGTATTTTGCTCACATATTTGCAAAAAAATATCCAATAAACGGGACATTAAATAACTTAATAAGAATGGCAACGGAGAACTTTTTTAAGCCTAAAATGTATGTAAACCATTACAAGTAAGAGTTTTAAGCAGATAAAAATGGAAAAAAATTGTTAAAAAAAGCTTGGGCATAAATGGGTTAAGTTCGGGATCTGCATTGGGTTCAAATTTCTTCATAGGCGCTGTTAGGTTTTTTGAACCATTCAAAATCGAACGAAAAATCGTTCAAATCGAAAAGGGAAAGGCGGGAATGAGGTGGGTGTCCTTGCGAACAAAAAAAAGTTTGCGCGAATCGGACTGTTCCTTTAAAAGTGATTGCGGGGAAGGGGGGGGGGCAGATCTCTCTCTCTCTCTCGTGTTGTTGACTTCACCAATGCTATTTACAATACATTTTTCTTACTTTAAATGCTTGAACTACGTTTTAGATAAAAGAGTAAATGATTCTCTATATGAAGTCTGAGGCATAACTATATTAAGGGGTTACAGAACCTTTCTAACAAATTTCTTTAATTTAAGTGAAAAAGTTAATTCTTTGAAATATTTGTTTCTGCACTTGTTTAACAATCAATAATTTATTTTCAAACATTAAAAATTTTGAAAACTATTTTTGAAAATTTGAAAAAGGTAAGAAAATTTCAATTTTTTAAAAACCCTAAGGCTTTTTTGTTTCTGCACTAATTTCAAAATTTCTTTTTGCGAAATGATCACAAGGATTACCTCAACAAATCTATGCATTCATTTTCTTATATTTTGATTAGAAAATATTTTGTGACCTTTTATGTAAAAAATTCTTAGAAAATTTTGTTCTTCGAGGTTTAACAAACTCTAAAAATTTTTGTAATTTATAAAACGCTTATTCAATGCACAGTTTTGTTAAATATATTATCCTGAGTGCAAAAAATATTGCTTTAAAGTTATATCTTTAATAGAAAAAATTCCTTAGCATTTCCAGTAACATAGAAACACTAAAAACTGATCACCGAGAAAAAGCACTTTAAAGTTTGGCTTTTCCATTAGAACACACAGCATGCATGCCCTAAAGTCACTCATAACTTTTTAAATAATTTAGCTAGAACAATGCTATTTTTTTCTGAGTGTTTTAAATAACTTTTACTTTTGAAATAAGCAATAAAATTTTTTTTGGTCTTTTGGTCATTTTTGAGGTACTGTAACCCCTTAAATTGTTTGAATTATATACTTAAGCTATAATTTTTAAAAAATATTAACTAAAACTTATGATCAAAAACTTATATTTTACCATCTACATTGCCCAAAACATTGGCAATCATTTTTAAATAACGGACTGAAAATAAACAATAAAAAGACTTACTATTCTTATTAAACTATTGCAATTGTGGTAATTATTAAAAAGAATTTTTTTCTGCATTATACGTTAAGTGCTCTGTACCCGTTTAAGGAAATTAAGCACAGTACACTAACATTTGTAAGTGAGACTTCACAAGTAATTTTTTCCTACCTTTTTGTCCCAGAACGACAGAATTGTTTCCAGCGCATTAAATGATATTTGAAATTAGTAAGCTGCTTCTGTGTGCCTTTACATTATCAAGTTTTATGAGTGTACTAGCTGCCAGGGCAGCTAGATTAGCTTCCTGCGGCATGTTAATGCACAACGTCTTCCCTCTCTAACTTTTTCCTCATTCTGATGTTATATTACTTGAAATAATTTAATGTTCATAGATTCCAAGAAATACCACGCACGCGGCCCGGCGTTGCACGGGCACTTCGTGCCTTGAAAGTAGTGAGGAAAATTTCAAAATAACTACTCCCCGCCAAGGCGGCTCGCTAAGAGGCACCTTCACGCCTTTTCTTTTTTCCTGCATCAAAAAATCATTCGAATTATTGAGAAGTTGCACGGGCACTTCGCGCCTTCAAGATGGTGAGGAAAGTTTCAGTAAGTTCAGCTCGCTCAAAGGAAAGGAGCAGTCATAGATACACAGTTTTTTATATAAGTAGATGGCTTTTCAACTAATATATATATCAGAAAACTACAAGTAGCTAGCGAAAAAAAAGTACTACGTACTTGACCCGTTAATGAGTTTCATGTTTGATTTAGTTAAGCCTTCATTCAAAATTTTCGTTATCATTATTATTACTGTTTCATAGCAACCCCGTTTTGTAACAATGGATTTCATATTTAATCATTTAGGACAAATCGCTTTAAATTTGACTACTTATTAATTGATATCTTCGTTAATTAAAATCGTATAATTTTATAAATGAAAACTAATGAAGCCTGAAAAATTACCAATCTAGCGGTCCTTTCAGTTCATTGGCGTTCAGGAGAAAGAAGCGTGACATAGATAAATGGGAAGAAAGAAAGAAAGAAAGAAAGATAGTTAGAAAGATACTCAGTTATTAATATAAGTAGATATTGATCTAAATCTGTAGATGTACACTGCAAGAAAAAAAGCTGTTGTTTTTACAGTATAATACTGGCAGCAGAGATTCCAGTTTAAAACTGTAATAGCACAGTAACAAACTGTAAAACTAACTATTTTACGTTTTATTACTGTAAAATTAACAATTTTACAGCTTATTAGTGTAAAATTAGCAATTTTACAGTAAAATTATCTATATTTTTCTGTTAAAACAGCAGTATAATACTGGCAGCAGAAGTTCCAATTTAAAACCGTAAAATACATTGTAATAAACTGAAACTAGAAATTTTACAGTTTATTGCTGTAAAATAACTGTATTATACAGTAAAAACATCTTTTTTTACGGTATAATGTTTGCCATGACGAGAATCAGGACGTTCCGAATCATAAAATTTTACGGCTCATGAAGCAACCATTTTGGGATGTTTAAAGTGTTCTGTCATTTTATTCTCCTTTTAACCTTTAGTAATTCAGGATGAAAGTATCAGGAATAGTTGCTTGACCCGGCACCAGTTCCACGAAAAAAACTTACAAGTCCTCTGAGATTTTTACCTGTCTGTGTTTATAACTTTTCCATAATAAAAAAAATAGTAAAAGTAGGATTTTTTATAGTAGTTTTTACTTTAATTTTGCTTTTTGTTAAATTTCTGAACATATTCTCCGACTTTTCTCAAAAGTTCACCTAAATATAAACATTAATTATACAATACT
This sequence comes from Uloborus plumipes, assembly GCA_038373865.1. Taxonomy (NCBI): domain Eukaryota; kingdom Metazoa; phylum Arthropoda; class Arachnida; order Araneae; family Uloboridae; genus Uloborus; species Uloborus plumipes. The sequence continues at coordinate 21,423 of JAXGGA010014848.1, read as the reverse complement.
TTCTAATATTTTAACTTAAGTAATACCGTTGATAAATCATTGTAAAAATCTAAGATTTGCTCATGTGTAACAATTGTGTAATGCCTGGCTTAAAAAGTACACTGCTCAAAACAATTAGGGGAGCAAGCCAAAAAAAGTGAAGAAAACCGTGCAAGACAGCTGCGGATTGGCATACAAGGGATAGTACACGCGTATCAATGCGCAATACAGAAAAAAGACCTAAAAACTTTGGAATTAATCTTTAATTCTTTGAAAATGTGGAAAAAACATGAAAAGGTGATTTAGGGCAACAATTTGATGACATGTAAAAGATAAAAAAAGGTACTGTTTAGACTTGATGCATGAGTTTTAATTAGGCGTGTGGTCTCCTTGAACAGCTAAGACTGCTGCACACCTGTTTGGCATGGATGCGATAAGGTTATCGATCTGACTTTGTGGGATACTGTTCCACTCCTCAAGAAGTGCAATCTCCAAGTCTCGGACAACAACAGGCGACCTTGATCACGCAGCAATGCATTGTCTGAGCATGGCCCAAACATGATTGATTGGATCCAAGTCAGTAGAGCATGCTGGCCATTCCATACGCTGTATTTTTCAGCTTCAAGCATGTTCTCAACCAGACGAGCTCTCTTCGGTCGAGCATTATTTTCTTGCAAAACAAAGGAATCTCCAATATCTCCAGCGTAAGGAACGACATGAGGTCTCAATATTTTTTCTGCATACTTTCGGCTCGTCAAAGTGCAATTCCAAATGATATGCAGGTCCATATATCCGCCTATGCTGATTCCACCCCATACCGTCCAACCAGCTCGTCTGTATTGTGATCTTTCACGAACGAATGCGGGGTTATTTCGAGTGCCCTTGTCCCTTCATACCAGAACACGTCCGGTGTCACCTTCCAGACTGAATCGAGACTCGTTTTTGACAACACTTGGCTCCAATCATGTTGCTCCCAATCTCGATATTCAGCAGCCCATATCTTCTTCGGGCCACACGGTGGCGTGGGGTCTATGAAATGCAGACCATTGGCCTACGCGCATAGAGCCGTCCCTTATGAAGTCGATTACATACTGTTTGGCTGGACACCCTTCGTCCTATTGTCAAGAACAACTGTCTTTGCAGATGCGTAGCATTCTCTATTCTGTTTCGACAGGCTGTTAACCGCATATACCGTTCATCAGTTGCTGTAGTTGTGCGTAGCCGATCTTACCCTGATCGATGTCTAACATTTCCTGTTTCTTGGAATCGATTTCACAGACTTGCAACACTTCTGACGACTCCAGCATCATCCGCGACACTACGTTATGTTTGCCCGGATTTTAGCCTGCAAAAGCAAGCTATGGCATTGATTAAGGTAAATCACGTTGTTGAGACATTCTCAAGTAACCTTGTCTCCTAAAAAAATATAAAAAAACTACTGCTCTATCGAATTTCACAGTTGCGGCAATAAAACAGACGTTTCTGAAGCATCCCGATTTCTGCACTTATCTCCTTTTTCTTCCTTTTGACGTCATTAACTTTAATTTGCATATAAAATTTTCTTCTTCCGTTTCCTGGTAGGCTTTAAATTATGAACGATTCATTTTATGTTACGTATTAATATACATCTTTGCGTAATTTTGTTAAAACCATGTGCTCTTCTAATTGTTTTGAGCAGCGTATTTTGTGCTTTACAAAACAAAAAAAGGAAATTCACTTGCACGCGAAATCTTTTTCAAAGTTAACTAGTTCACTAGTTCGTTCCTCAAATTTTGCCAGTCCACATATGAAAAAAGGTTGCAAACCATTTTTTAAAAGTTTTTCTGAAGAGTCGAGCTTTTTGACTACTCCTTTTGTCTTTCGCGCAGTATAGTAACTTATGCTGCCTAAGGCGATTCTCAGTTAGTAATTCTTATGACAAAGAAAAGAAATACAAACAATTAAATGTTAATTTTAGGATTAATTGTATTATCCTGAAGTATAACAGGATCTTATGAAAATATTTTTTAACAAAACGCCTCACATACTTTGACAAGTTCAATCCTCCCTTACCCCCAAACACACCTTCTAATAACTATTTTTAATTTGGAAGAGGTATTTTAAAAACACTGCATAAAAATCAAAAGAAAGCGACTTAAAGGAAAAACTAAGCGACCAAAGTAGTTTCGCCCGGGGCGTCCACTCTTTATTATCGCTGCCATCTCTTAACTCAGATGGTGGTGAAATTTGCTTTGTGAAAAATTTTAATTTTCTATTTTTAGCAGAAAGTTACTTCCTTCATAGCGCATTCACTTATGTTTTTTTAATTTATGAAGATAATAGGTTTCTACACTTATTTAATACTTTTCAGAACCAAAGGGCTGTTTTTTTCAGTTGGCATCATTGCGTAGTTCAATTTAGGATCAAGGGGTTGAACCGCTGCAAGTTCTACAGGACTGCCCATATATAGTATGTTTATAACATCTCACACTGTTACGCGTAATTCCTCATTTATTTTGATCCTTGTCGCACTACTACCACAGTAAGTGCAACTTTTCTAGCTAAGAAAAGATCTGCAAGACATTCAACTCTGCGCTAAGCAGTAGCGCAGCCAGAACTCGTCTTCTAAGAAATAGAAAATCGGAAGTTTTCAATAGCAATAAATCTAATATATCGTCAATCAAGCACGTCATTTCGAATTCGGACATTTGATAATTGCACGAAAAAAATCAGTTCATCCAGAGCCATTGAAACTCCATCTACAATGAAAATAATTCTCCAAATTAGCAAAGGTAAGATCTCATGTTAGTGACAAGTTTTCAAAAGACTTTGGTGCCATAGCTATTCTACAAACTTCCACGAAAAATTAAAATTAAAAATGCCACCAAATAAAGAAGTTCGACCATTCAAATCAATAACACAGAATTCACCGACAGATACAAAATAGCAAAAAAAAAAATCAAGCCTGTAAATAACGACTTCTTTACCGTAATGTAGCCAACTGACCCACACTGTAACAGCAAAAGAACAAAGACTTCATCGCCTTATCGATGTCAAAAACAATGTTGCTGAAACTTGAAATGAAATATTTATTGTTAAAACTAAACAAACTATTTTAAAACACTAAAAGTTCCATTAAAATGAAAACTAATTCGCCATTTTAAGCAACATAATCCGCAAAATAGTTGTATCAGATTATTTTCAGTTATAGTTACGTCATGGCACATTTTTAATCTTAGAAGCTGTTTTTCGCTCCATTTATTGTTACCATGTTTGGTCAAAGTTATGTAGAAACTGCTTTTTTGACAATACCATATTTCATTTTGCTTTTTCAAAGAATGTTTAGCTTAGACACATAGGCATCGAAACAAAAAGCTGAATAAAAATGAAAAAACTTAAAAAAATAACTTAAGGATTTGAAAAACAAACAATGCAAACAGTTCTGTGGTTCTAATTCAACGGCAAAGCAACTATAGCCTGCTAGAACCGTTAGGCTTCATAATGTCGTCTGCAACTACATAGTTAAGCTGGAATATGGAAGTTGTGCATTTGCACTATAGCCGCAATCTTATTAGTACACAGCACAGTGCAGCCTTAATAGAGGGCAGAAGTTTTGCTAGCGTTCAGCAAATGTTTTTCATTAAATGTTAGCTTGAGAAAATCACAATTCATAATCCATTTTTTTTAAATTGGGGAAACGGTATATTTATTGGCCCCCATATAGTTATTGGCCATTTCAACTTTGATGGTAAAAACAAGCAACCTTTTGGTTAAAAAATGGTTTTAAAAATATGTGAAGGTCGCACACATGCTTAATAAGTATTAAAAATATATGAACGAATTTGCCCTAGATGATTTAAGTCATTTTGTGATTTGTGATTTCTTGGAGCCCAAACAAAAACAAGTCATTTTCTTAAGAAAACGTAAAGATGTTAGACTTTTTTCATAACACATTTTAAAAGAACTAGACGTATTTACAGCTTTTAAAATCCTATGAGATGTATAGCTGTGATGCCTAATAAGTGAATTTGAGGTGTAATATTTTAATACATTCTTAAAAATTAAAATTTTGCTGTTGCCAATAACTGTCACAATATTTTCAGAAAATTATAGTAATTGGACCCTATGATGAGATTTCTACTGATAACTCTAAATGTTTAGCAACAGAAAAAACAGATGAAGAGTTTAATGTATGAAATAAGCTCAAGTCTCTAAAAACCTCTCAAATTTTTGAAGGCGAAATGATCAACAAGATAAAAGCACCAAAATATCAGGAGGGAATTTTAAACAATGTATGACTGTTACAAAAAAATTGGTGCTTTTTTTTGAGAATGATCTTTTTCAAAATATCTCCACCAATACTGAAATACTGACTGCAAGTATTGCAACAACAAATGCAAATCATACCAGTGAAGATTGTGTGACAGCAGCAAAAATTGGTATAACTCCTCTGAAACTCCTCTAAATTTGTGTATGTCATCTGCTTCAAACGAAACCACTCATTGCAGCAAATTTGTCTATAATTACCAACAAAATGCGTCAAAAAAAATGAACTAAAATTTATCAGTAGGATAGACAAAAAACCATTCTTCATAATCTGAGAGTTTTAGAGCAGCTATTTAAAAAAAAGAACAAGAAAAATCAGCAAAAAGTGTGAAAGAAAAGAAAACAGAATGGACAAGCAGCCGTACGAAAAAAAATGCTTTAACGAAGACAAAAACAAGTAAGGAGAAGTCAAAAATAGAAAAGAAAAGATGGAGAAATCTATTCAATGGCTATAATGTTATAATATACTTAATTTAGGGAAAATATATTCAATTAAGAGCAGAATACCTTCATATAATGGTATAATACTCATAGAATAGCGTAATGTTATAATATATTGATACAATGGTATAATATATTCATATATATAAATAATCCATTATAACATTGAATTTTTTACAGATCTAATAACAATATGATTTCGTGGTCAATACCTATGATAAGGTGGTCAATTACTATCAATTTGACATTTTCGTTTTCATTTTGACTTTTATCCAATAATATATTTGAAAACGTGTTTGCAGACAGCATGAGTAGTAAAATACATTAATATAGTATCGCATAAAGTATTTTTTATTTATGCAGAAATATTTCAAAAAATTTTAAATTCAAGCATACAAATACGATATCGCCTAAGTGGCCAATAACTGTGCCGCCGTTTTCCCTATTTTCTAATTATAAAATATCCAGTAAAAAATATTTTTTAAAAAACGTAATAAACGCTCATGTAGTGAAAAGTCGTTTATTCTAGAACTAATATTTACATCTTGTTTTTAAAACGTAGTTAATCTTTAACAAAATTGCGGAGAATTTTGCGGGAGCAATGTAACATAAAATATCAACGTCGAAAACTTCCCCGATTAAGCTAACAAATTCATTAATACGAAAGATGAGAAAAATATGTCATATTTTGAAATTACGAGAGCGTAATGTTTTGCAACGCACATTTCGCTGGGATAAATATTTTCGCCGAGTAGTTACTCAACACATTCAGGAAATTTTGGGCAATTAAAATGATTTATTGACAATTCCGCTTGATGGGCATTAAATCATTACGGCGCTAAATGTATTGAAGGTATGGAATGGGAACTCACACCTAGCAAGTGAGACATATGCCTTGTTTTCTGAACCTTTTTTTCTTTAAAACTAAAGAAACTAACCAGCTAATATTTACGTCTACTCCGATTGCGGGTATGAGTCATTCCAGCAAAAATGGTACAAATCATGTCCGAGACTTTAGAATTTTTAAAAATCAATTTTAATAACTACCACCCATTAAGTGAAATTTTTACTGGTTCTCCATTTAATTTTGTGCCATCAAGTATCAATTGATTAGGTATAATCAGTTTAGAAAGGACACAAAAATAAATTATCTTTGTCAGAAGAAGAAAATAACGTGTCCCCGCTTCAAAGTGCTAGACTTTTAAATGTGATTTAAAATTAAACTGAAATGTAACAACAAAATAAATTACACTGCGCTGCACAAAAGATGCTTCTTACCCCATTTCTGCAGTTTATTACGCAAATGAAAAAAAAATTCCCCAAAAAACACTATTATTTATCCATGTACCTAGATTTTCTATGTTTCAAATTGTCCACTCTGTTACAAGCCTTTTGGAAATAAAATAAACAATTGCATTCAAACTGATATATATTTTTTTAAATATAGGTAGCAAAATTGCCGTGATTAGCTTGCTACATTGAATTATGTCCCTTAAAAGTTACGATAGACCCCAGAGGGTACATACTTTTTTTACTAAAATTATTTTCTGTCTACGATATAATACTTAAAAAGACATTTTATAAGAAAAAATAAAATCAGCAATTAACATAAACTGGGAAGCTGGGAATAACTTTGAAAACTTAGCTTTTTTTCTTGAGATTGTGTTGACGATGTCATTTTTGATAAAGATCATATTAAAACTGCTACAGAACACACTTTACAATAGTTATGTGCTGCAATCTGTTAAAAACGAATTGAAACAATACCAAGGTACTAATTAAACAATATAATTTGGTTGAAATGCTCATTTTAGGGAAATTCAGACCCCTTTTTCGGACCGTCCTTTTAAAAGGACACTAGGCATTAATGGGTTAAGAGTCGATCATGATATTAGTTTTACAAAATCAAACTTTCTCGCTGTTTGTAAAATATTATTGTGAAACAGTTCGTACACTGCAGCACTGTAATTTGAATTCCCGTCTAATTTTCACTTTTTCGTTTTTTAAGTAAACTCGTCTCATTTTCCATTTTTTTTTCACTCACAGAAACATAAGATAACATACCTGTGGGTCAATCCATGTCAAATCACCCAGGAAAACGGGATTTTGTAACCCATGTCCTCGGATTTTGATAAAACTTGGTGTATTTAATATTTTTATGGTGGTAAGTAACCATATGAATTCTTTTGCCCATATGTGATCTGGTTTTTGTTTTATAGGCCGTCAAACTTTTCAAAAAATTGCATTTTCTGTCAACCGCTAAGCCTAATCTGCATGTATACGTATCTCTTCAGTAAATTGTGACGGGTGCAGAAATCTTTCAATATTTCCAAAAATTCTCAGATATATTGCTGAAAGTATGAGGATTTAATAAAAAAAATACTTGAATTTTTTTTATATAATATAATTTTGTTTGAATAAAATTTGAATAAACTACGACAAGCATTTTTTTTCTTGTGCAAAACATGAGTTTACTTAAGTGGCATTTCACGAAAAGGCGGAGGTCCTATTCAAGAATGGAAGCATTCGAAATGAGCCTGAAGGTGTGTTCTATCATTGCAAAGAATAAAATTAGTGGTTTTTTTCGTTTTCTTTTTGTTGTTGCACAATATACACATTTCAGTATCAAAATTTTTGAAAAAAAGTTTTAGTCATTTTCCTAACCTAAATTTCACTGAAAAGCAAACATACCTTTATTTTTAAGTGTATTTACAGCCCTATTATGCTACTTAAAAATCATCTTAATCCCTTATTAAGCAGAAAGAAAAGTGAGAAATAATTTATGACTTTCAAATTCAGTTGTTAAGTTCAGCAAAATATCAGGTGTAGAAAAAAGATGTGCAAAACATGAATTTACTTTAGTAGCTTTTTATGAAGAGGCGGAGGTCATATTAAATATTAGAAGCATTCGAAACAGTAGAGGGGAAAAACAATGCATTCAACAATCGTTTTTCCCCTCTACCGAAAAATGACGAAAATGGACTTACGTTAGTCTGGTTCTGAGGTACAGATATTTGAGTAAAATGGATAGCGTTACTTAAGAAATTGCTAAAAACTTAATGGATATATAATTTTCTAGAAATTTTCCAGCATTTCTGCAGATTTTTTTTTTTTTTTTTTATGAGTGTAGAAACCAGAATGGAAGTCCAGTTTTCTTGAAATTCTACAGAAAACACAGCAGCTTTTTTAAAAAAAAAATAGCAATGACAAATTGCTATATGTTTTCTTTGTGGACCCCAAACGTCGTGTAGTCCTTCTTTTAGAATGGCACTCTGCCAACATCTCCGTCACCTCCCGGTGCTCCATTAACCGGGACCTACTTACTGACCTGTGCTCCTTTTGCCATGCAGATCAAAATGGCACAACGAGATGGAGTGTGCAACGGGGTGTGTCACGTATGCTACCAAGCAGTATATGGTGGTGAAGAAACACACACACACACACACACACACACACACACCTACCTACCTACCTACCTGCCTGCCTACCTGCCTGCCTACCTATCGCAATTCTTCATTGCGAAAAACACAATTTGAATTCGAGATGACAAAACTAGTAGTTGTTCTGGGGTAAATGTCTATCCTGAGAATTAAATGAATTCAGTGCACTTGAGCTAATATTTAGAAAAGTGCCAATTTGAGTCCCAAGTGAACTTTCACTAGTATTTCAATAACTAGTTAAAAAAATAATTTTCCCTAGAAAGAAGATAAGGTTTTGCTTTCATTTCATCTAACAACATCAGAAAAAAAAAATTTTTTTCTTCAGAAAATATTGTTTTTATACATCAAAAATCAGATCGGTAACGTGTCCCCAGTAGCAAAGCTTAGCATGCAAACAGGTCATGCGCACTTTCTAACTTCCCAAAAAAACGCACTTGCACAAAAAACGATTCTATTTTGACCCCTTTGTTAATATTTTACTTCATTATTGTTTTAATCGATTTCTGATTCTCTAGCCGATGCGAAATAAGCGTGTCCCAAGTTCCGCCGTCAGAGTGGTAACAATAACTTTCGATCTATGTTTAGGCTCCCGAAATCATTTCCTGCACCTATACCACGTGATACTGAGTACCTGGTGGGATGTTTTATCGAATCGTAATTAAAAATTTGCATTTCTGCATCTAAAATAGTAGGTAAGATTTTTTTTAAGTGATTTTATAAAATGTGTGTCATTTGAGTCATCAGATCGGTAACACGCTCTAAAATGCGCAGTTTTTATTATTTAAAAAATTATTTTATATATAAGTATAGTCCTTTATTACAAGTGAAAAAACCACGTGTTTGATTTTGGTTCAGTGCGATCGACTCGGAAATAAAAAAAAAACTTTGTTAGTTTGTCAGATCGGTAACAGTCAGAGCGGTAACATTGAAAAACAGCGAATATGTTACAGAACTAACTCACACGTTTCAGAATTATAAAAAGCAAAAATCATAGGTTTTAGCCATAGAAATTGAATATTTTTGTTCTTAAAAAATGAAAAGCAATGAGTTTTAGTACAATTGCTTCATTTGTGGTTTGTATGACTTAACAATAGAAGTTAGTAAAATAAGAAAAATTGACAATGCAGAAATTAAGTTAATTTATTTTTATTATTTTATTTATTTATTTATTTTTTTTTTTTGGTGCTTCAATGTCTCATAACTTCGCTAAATAACTAGATAATAACTAGCATGCTAAATTTGAATTTCTGATCAAGAAATTAAATTTCCTGCGACTAATTAAAAAAAAGCAAGCAGCAAAGTTGTGTGTTGAAAAAGTTGAAGTTGTGTGTTGTTTCAAAACAAAACAAATGTTTTATTAGCTTGGATTTGGTAATCTCATAATTTATTTTATCTAAAAACCTTATCGCTCATTTTTATTTCCAAGAAATTCTTTTTTATAATGAAATTTGATTTTTTAGCCTAATATATATATTTTAATCTAATTATCTTAATTCTATGTTAAAAATGCAAGGAAATGATATCATATTTAGAGATGTTAACGAAGACTGAAAGCATTAACATCAGATCTGTAACATTCATCAGATCTGTAACGGCTTAAAAGTGAGTAATCTAAGGAGGGGGTAAATAACTTCCTTGACCTCCCCCCTTTTATTTTCTTGCATTTAGACCCAATTTAGACTTAAAATCCAATATTAGTTTTTTTCTGCAAAAAAATTTTTTTTTCAGAAAACTCCAACTTCAAATTGGCACTTTTCTAAATATTGGCTCACTTTCTCTTTTCTAAAGAACTAGAAAAAGTACAACAAACAAATATGATCAGTTTTCGTAGAAAGATTTCATGTGCAGACCCCTATTTGATTCTTTTGTCCTTGTTCTCACAGATCGGATGCTGTAGAAAGCTTCTATGGTGCGTATAGTTTTTATCAGCTTTTTTATTGAACAAAAAATTGACAGAGCAGTTATTAAGCAAAGAAAATTCTTTTATGAGAGCGTTACAGCATTTGCACAATGCTAAAAGGAAAGTCGTGAAATTGTTACTTTAGCTTTTTTTTAATCGGAGTATATTGTGATTATCTAACACAAATTCTGCAAATAACGTTCATCTTATGAAATAAATGAATTTGCTGCTGTTTGAGATATTCCCAATACATCAGAAAAAGAAAAACAAAGCAAATATTTGTTACCGTCAAAAAAATTTCATTTTCAGCTCCATAATGATTATTTTTCCTTGAACTCACTGACCGTATAATAAGGTCAAATTTAGTGGTGAACTGATGGAAAATTTGAAAAGAAGAACCAGGTCACACGTACTCCATTACTTCGAACGATTAAGACAAGCTGTTCGAACAGGGCCCGGAGTATTTATTTATTTTTGTTCATTCAAGTACATAACGAACAGAAGTGCTATCAGAACATTCCGTTCTCTTTAGCTCAAACCAATTAATTGCCTAAAAAAAGGATCATTTTCAGAGATAAATATTGTTTCCTTTTATGTTGTATATAAATTCACTCTTTACATACATAAACCAGAACACTGGGAACACACATGCTTTCCATCTAAACATCAGAAACAAAATATTATTTATACACTATAAAAAATAGTTGTTTTTACAATATAATACAGCTAATTTTATAGTAATTTTACAGTAATAAACTGTAAAATTGCTAATTTTACAATAGTAAACTGTAAAATTGCTAGTTTCATAATTTATTATAGTGCATTTTACAGTTTTAAAAAGGAACTTCTGCTGCCAGTATTATACTGTTGTTTTGCAGTATAATACAGCTAATTTTCTGTTAATATTGCTAATTTTACAGTAATTAACTGTGATATTGCTAGTTTCACAGTGGTGCACTGTAAAGTAGCTAGTTTTACAGTTTATTACTGTGCTTTTATAGTTTTAAACTGGAACCTCTGCTGCCAGTATTATACGGAATTGCAACACCTTTTTTTTTTTTTTCAGTGTAGTTTTAACTTTAACTTACTTTGAAATGGGTGCATGTAAAATAAGTAAAATTGTTCTTAAGTATATTATACTTCGCAGCAACTTAAGTTGACAATAAACGTCACTACGCGCGGAGCCAATAAGAGCTCACAAGCAGTCAAGGATCTCATCTAATTCGCCAAATAGACTGTGACGTTTCATTTAGCTCGTTTTTCATTGGCTGACGTCACGACGCCAGTGTCAAGAAACTTTGCATAGTAGTATAGTAAATACCCTTATCGTCAGAAACTAACTTTATGTAAGTTTCTGACAGTCTTTCGGAGTTTTGCGTGTAGCTTTTTGTCTCTTATTGAATAACTGCGTCGCTTAGAATCGAAATCCGTAAGTCTATTTCTTAAAATCCATAGTTTCCGAATGCAAAACTAAGGATCTTTAGGGGTTTTGACTAAAACCCCTTACTTTACATTCACTTTTTGTTGGGTTCTGGTGGTTTTTGATCAATTGCCTTATAAAAAAAGCTTTTCAACTTATCCTTTTTTTTTTCGTAAAAAGTGGAATTAATGGGTTTCTATCCTAAACGACTGAAGTTAAACAAGGTGTGGAAAATTAGAGTAAAGCAAAAATGGTCATTTTATTTATTTATTTTTTTTTTTACTCTGATTTAGCTAGATATGTCAAAATGTGCTTTTTTTATCAGTAAAACATGGTGTAAAAAAATCAAGAGATTCAAAAAAAATATTTTGATTTTCCTTCGGTACCTTTAATATCACAAAAAAAACTACATTACTTCAAATTCGACTGTATTTCAAATGAGCTGATATTCATATTAATCGCGTGTAATCACAATAAATTATCACAAATATTAAATGCAATCATAACATCTCAAACACTAGATACAGTTAATAAAATGTCGAAAATAATTACAAAGTGAAATGAGAAAATTCACACTGTGACTCAAACTTGAACAAAAATTGTCACCAAGCCATCTCATAATTTCTGCACACAAAACAGCTTCAAGGGCGGATCCAAAAATCTTTCAAGGAGGGGCGATGGATATTTCTTATTTACTTTTTAATACTCATACTGGTTTACAAATTTTGATCACAAAGATTTCGAACTTTAATTCCGAAACATTTCCGGGAGTGAGTCCCAAACCTTCTCTCGAATTTCATTAAACTCTTATAAAATTGCATTTTTGAACTTCAATATCGAAAACTTGCTGGTAAAGAGTTCCCAAGGGAGGGGCAATCGCCCCCATCGCCTCTCCCTTGTATTCACCTCTGAACAGCTTTCACCGTTCCAGTCACCAACGGATGAAAAGAATGCCCCACTTATACGAATAGAACAAACCTGAACCGAATATTTCTCCACAGACAGGTCCTTAAAGATAGACACTTTATCGAATAATATTAATCGACTTTTGCAACTCATTTTGCAGAGAAAAAATCAGAATAAGATAAGTAACAAATACTTACATAAAAATATCGAATAATATTCTCCACTAACAACGGAAGAGAAAAACAGCATTCACATTCCATCAAAACATTTCAATAATTCCATCTATTTATTTATTCTTCACTGTTGCCATAGCGAAAAGACAATAAATAATGCAGGCGGTAATTAAATTAAAAATGCAAGAAAGTATACAACACTGCAGATTGTAACAAATTGTTATCAATTTATATTATTATTAAACACAGCAGACCAGAGGAGAAGGCAGTTAGAAAAGTGTTCCTAAAAGACCTTGAGCAAGAAATCCACCTATTATGGAAGTTTTTTCAAAAAATAATGTAGCGAAAAAAAAAATCAAAACAAATATTTTGTAACTCAAGTTGTAAGTAGCTATTTTAATAGCTTTCATACGTTCTTAACTTAATTATTATACTATTCTGTTGTTTACTAAGCTTATTTTTAAAAACATTCCTATAAAGTCAATATCTTATATTATATAGCTATTGGTTTATTATAACAACGTTTTGAGAAAAATGCTACCATTTTGGAAAGGTTAAAAACAGTTCCCCCGCTTAAACATTTTATATTTCTTGGAACCGACGGTATAAGTTTAAGCTGGGTCAACAGTATTTCAAATATTACATCAAGAGACGGTGCAAATGTTGACATACACCAGTGAAAGTCGATATTTCCCAGATTTCGGTCTTTAACGATAACGTACGTGCGTGTGTGTGTGTGTGAATATATAAACGCTAAATAAATCAATGAAGATGAGTAAAATTGCCGCAAATGGTAATAACACGAGATTTATACCTAAAATGAACCCTGAAAAAACATTTTGTCACTTACAAATATAAAATCAAGTACCTCGACTACTTGAAAAACAAAAGAAAGAAAAATCAGAGAGTCAGAAACACAGAGAAAAATAAAAAAGAAGAATATAGAAAATTCAACATTCGGATAACAAATTAAAGGGCTGTCAGGGCAAATAAAGAACATCAATCATTGTTTGCAGCCAGCAGAAACAAAATTTTATGATCAAAGAAACTGTTACATTGTTTGAAGAACCTGTCACAGAAGTGCTCAATAAATAAAACTATCAAAGCGTTAATTTGGCGCCTTAAAGGTTGAGGTAATAAAATGAGATTAGTTGAAGAGTGAAAAGAAGTGGTTTGGAAAAAGAATTTAGAAAAAAGCACACGCAATAGAACATACTTATATCGTTTTTACTTTGCCAAATCACCTCATCTGTTTCCTTTTTTTTTAAAGTAAGAGGAAGTGAAGTGCAGTGAAGTGAAACTTTTTTTCGAGGACTTTAGAATTCTGATTCACAACATTTTTTGGGACGTTAGTGGCGCAGTTACTTTTAATTTTTGCCAAAAACAATGGAAATTATAGTAATTATAAAGTTAGTTTCGATAATAAATTCAACAAAATTAAATCAGTGGTGAACTTAAACATACATTTCTTGATGCAGGTTTTTGTAGATTTCTTTGATTCAATTCAAGTCATCAGCTTAGAAACGTTTTTAAAAAGTCGTGAAGTGAAACTTTTCATGCGAAGGCTTTGAAATTCTGATCCAATAATTTATCTTCTTTCGAACGAAGGAGTTGTTGCTCAGTGTGTAAAATTTTATGTAACTAAATGAATGATGAGCACAATTGCTATTCAGTAATGATTAATGAATAATTAAAATGTTTCCCTGGAAAACAATAATTTCACTTCTATCATGTTTTTTTTTCCGTTGCCACATTTTTTCAATTTTATTTTTTTTATATTTTCATTTTTATCTTTTTTATATTTTCATTTTTTTATTTACTTATTCTTTTTTTTTCTTTATTTATTCGTTTATTTTTTGAGCAATAACGAATTTCTCTTTAGAATAGATTTTGCAGTCTCAGATAATTAATACAATATTGAGCAGATGATAGAATTTCAATGTCGGTACACAGGAAAGTAGGCTCTGTTATTTCTTGATAGAACTTCTTATTTTCATTCCAAAGCTGAAAGTTAATTTGACATAGTGGCACGTAAGCGCTTTGTTTCATTTACAGCTAGAGACAAGAAAGTTTCTTACAATTAAAAGAAAATAAAATTAAGAGCACTGATATCGGATCAGTAGCACAGCACCAACCATCAATATTTTCAGCTAGTTAAATAAGTTGGAAATTGTAATAACACCAGATGTTTAAAATTGAGCCCAATAAAACATTTTATAATTTGCAAGTATAAAATAAAATACATCGGTTACTTTAAAAAGAACAAAAAAATACAGAGAGTCGACAGAGAAAAAAAAAAGCGAGAGAAAATTCGACACTTGGAAAACATGTCTTCTATGCAAATAAAGAACCTCAATCATTGCTCGCAGCCAGCAGAAACAAAATTCAAAGAAACTTACAAAAAACCAGGGACGTCATTTCGAAATTTTCCAGGGGGGGGCAAAGGGTAAATACACAATGTAAAATTCACCAAAAAGTGGCAAAAACCACGCCCACTTATATGCCAATACATTGATCTCCCAAAGTCAGGGGGGGGCAATTGACCCCCTGCCCCCCCCCTAAATGACGGGCCTGCAAAAACATTGTTTAAAGAATCTTTCACAATTTTTGCCCAATGAATAAAAATACCGAAGCTCAAATTTAATGTCTTAGGAAAAAATAAAAATTTGACTAAGTAATGATAAGGAGTAGCTTGAAAAAGAATACAAGAGAAACAGCAGGCAATTGTGTGTAAATTGTTAATAAGAGGAAGTGTTGAGATCGTTTTTATTGGCAGGGGGGGGTCGAAAATATCTACTTATATTAAAAACTGAGTAACTTTCTATCTATCTTTCTTTCTTTCTTTCTATCCATCTATGTCATGCTTCTTTCTCCTGAACGCCAATGAACTGAAAGTCGAACCAGGTACTGATAGATTGGTAATTTTTCAGTCTTTATTAGTTTTAACTTATGTAATTATACGATTTTAATTAACAAAGATATCAATTAATAAGTAGTCAACTTTAAAGCGATTTGTCCTAAATGATTAACTAGGATATCCATTGTTACAAAATGTGGTTGCTATGAAACAGTAATAATAATGATAATGAGATTTTTTAATGAAGGCTTAACAAAATCAAACATGAAACTCATTGACGGGCTACGCACGTAGTACTTTTATCGCTAGCTACTTGTAAGTTTTTGAAACATAAATTAGTTGAAAAGCCATCTACTTATATTAAAAACTGAGTATCTATGTCTGCTTCTTTCCCTTGAGCGAGCAGAACTTGCTGATACTTTCCTCACCATTATGAAGGCGCGAAGCATCTCAATAATTCGAATGATTTTTTATTGCAGGAAAAAAGTAAAGGCGTGAAGCGCCTTTTACCGAGCCGCCTTGGCGGCGAGTAGTTTGTTGAATCTTTCTTCACTACTTTAAAGGCGGGAAGCGCCCGTGCAACGCCGAGCCTTGCAGCTAGCTACTCGGGACATAAGCTAACCACGTGTGTAGTATGAACAATATAACATTAGCATGAGGTAAAAGGGGGGGGACATTATGATCAACTTGCCACAGGAAGCTAATCTAGCTGCCCTGGCAGCTAGTAACAACACATAAATTCTGTATCCTCTATGAAATCTTTAAAAATATATTAACGTAAAGAAAGAAAATGCTTTTACTTTAAACTCCAACTTTATTCAGTTAGGATTCTGAGAACGTCAATTTCAGAAAGACTGCATTTTGTAATTTCTTAACCTTCGAAAATTGAAAAAATAGTTAACGTCAAAAAGCTCTTTCGGCAGGTAATGATCTCTTGAGGACGACAAAGTAAAATTTATATCTTTTTAATTATTTTTATATACATACATCATATTATTTTTATTTATTTATATTTATTTTCATTTATTTATGTTTGTTTTTATTTTATTTTTTATTTCATTTATTTATTTTGCTAAAACAAAAATTTTGGGTTGGATATTAAAATGGATTTACTTTTAACATAATCATAATTTATTGTGTAATATAGTTAAAATATAATTCAATGCAAGAAGATTCCCAAACCATTGTACGTTAAATAAATCCAAACACGTCAATACAAGTTTAAAAGTTTTATCAAGTTGAAGGAACTTAATGGTAACATAATTATTATAGAAAAAACTGAATTTGTTTTAAAAAGTTCTTTTAGTTTAAATGCTCCTGTCGTTATGTTTTGCAGTATGCTGTCTAGATATCTGAGCCCAACGTAAAAATGTATGATGTGCTGTAAGAATTTTACCTAGTTTCAGAACTAGCAATTTACAATAAAAAATATTACAAAGCAACTGAATCGGTGAGTGCAAAACCAACGTCAGTCAAGAACTTCAAATTGTTCAGGAGAGAGAAAAAACGTCTTAATTCTAGCATTGTTTCTACGGTCAACATTCAAATAACAGGCCCCGTATCTTTCAAATTAGTAACCTGACTGACGTGATTTTTGATATTAACATATACATCTTGCCTCCCACAGCTCGTTTCCATAAAAAACGAATTTTCGAATTTTTGTGACTGATGTTGTTTTTGCTCTCACTGGTTCAACTGCTTCAATTTTATGTGATTTAGGGACCTTATAGCATAGTCACCTAATCACAATAACGTGAAAACTTTTTTGCATACATTACATGTTATCTAACTAGGCTACGTGACAAAACTGAAAAACACACATTACGGAATATTTATCTACTACAGTTAAAAGCTTTCTAAAAAGAGCAAGAGACTGCGACTATACGTGACTGTAATATTAATTATCTAGAACAGGGCTTCTTAAACTTTTGTCATTCACGACCCCATTTATGATTGCGAGTTTCTTTACGACCCCATACAAATATAAAAGAAAAATAAATTAATATTTTTTGATGATTTATTTATTAGGTAACAATATACATACACATATGAAAATATAAGTTTAGAATTCGTTTTGAAACATACAAAAATCTAAAATTAAAAATTGCACAAAAAATTATAAAATTGTATTTATTATAGTTTCAAAAATAAAAGTGGATTTTGACCGTCTTAATTCTCTCGAATATACTCAAGTAGTTGCAATGTAAGTATTAAATTAAAGTATAAGTAAAAAATTTAATGAGATGGATGTGCCTGTTTTTTATTGCATAACAAATCAAATCATGGTGGAATGTTTATACTGCTGGACATAAGACCTCTTCAACATTTTTTAACGCTGAACGATATTGGGATTTAATGTGTGTTAAAGCTGAGAAAGTAACTTCACATAAATATGTGGTGTTGAATGGTAGAAGTCTCAAACAAAGAGTAGCCCGGTCAAAATAGACATTCGAGTTCGGAAAAATTCGCATAGAGCTGAAAATTGGTACAGACCTTAAGAACATTATTATAAGTGAAATCTCAAAAGTCCTCATGAATCCCGGTGGAGCTAATAATTTTATTCAAGGTCAAAGGTCAAAATTGAATTTTTTTTCAAAAAATTGAAAAAAAATCGTACGGTGCTAAAAATTGGTACAGACTTTAAATACATCATTATAAATGATATATAAAAATTTAAATCGATCCCATTTGAACTAAGCATTTTATGGAAGGTCAAAGGTCAAAATAAACAAAAAAAAATTTAAAAACCAAAAAAATTCACAGAGAGCTAAAAATTGACACAGACCTAAAATACATCGTTATAAACGAAATATCAAAAATCCCTATCGATCCCACTTAATCTAAACATTTTATGCAAGGTCAAAGGTCAAAAAATTCTTTCTTTTGTTTGCACAAACGTTAAGTGTTATCATAAAAAAGTGCATATAAAGTTTGTAAGTTATACAATACGTTCAAAAGAAGTATTTATATCAAGTTCAACTCTGTCGGGTCCAGATTATGTGAAATTAGCAACATCAATATTACATCCCCCCCCCCTTAATGGATAAAAAGCTCTGTAAAGCAAGTGCAAAAAAATTTTTTTTAAGTATACTATTCATTAATTCCCCTCTTTTTAGAATATATTTTTCATTCAAAATAACTTTAAATTCATGCACATTATTTATTTAGGATAAATAATGAGAAAATATTCTTACTTACTTCAGTAAAAGAAACACGTCTTTTAAGATGTTAATATAACTTTTCCTCTCGGGCAAACATCACCAATTAGTTGACAGTAAGATTTTGGAATCCGTGCAGCCATTTAAAGATGATTCTTGCACTCATTTAAAAGTCTCTTATATGCTTCACATGACCAAAAAGACAAAAATAAAAAAAAGGAATTTTGTGGTATTTTGAAACCAAAATATCGCTATTTAAAGTAGGAGTCCTATATGAGGTGCAGAATGACGACAGAATGAATGACACAAATATTATCAAACATATTTCTATTTATCTTTTAAACATGTGTTTTGATAATACTTCAAACTCTTGATTATCATACAGTTTACTATTTATTTATTTTTTTTAATGCGTTTTAAATTTCCTTCCAGCTCTTGAATAGTAATATGATCTTCTATTTCTTCTTCCCCTCTTTTCTTGATCTTTAACTTCTAAAGATGGCTCGAATGAAAAAATGGGATCACTTACATCTTTTTCACCAATATCATCGTCATCAGCATCGATTGCATTTGATTCCACATTGGAGCACCACTGGCCTAGGTAATTACTGCAAATTTTTGAACAAAACAATCCGACTTTTCTGCAGCCACAATTATGACTGCATCCCTTCTTGAAATTGCAAAAAATAGTATGGAGAAGTTTTTCTGGAGCGGGTATCAGTAGAGTCTGAATTGGCTCCAAAACGTTATCTTTCAGGACCCATCCCCAGTTTTCAGGGTCTAGCTTTTTGCCTAGCCATATTTGTACTTGGTAGTACACACGATATAAATGTTGATATGCAGCAGCAGATGTTGGAGGAAAACAGGATAATTGAACAGGTTTATTGTTACGTGTATTTTTCACGAAACAAGAATACCTGTACTTGTCAAGGGAATCGACTTTTTTTAGAGCTCCATACATACACTAGGTGGCCAAAAGTATCCGGACACTTTCAAAAATTTACATTTTTAGATATAACTCGAGAAATAAGTGATCAATTGTTCTTTAACTTTAGTCATACAAAATATATTCTTCACCGAACATTTCCAAGTTGAAATTAAATTACCCTTGCATTTGGGGGACGATAAGAAGGGGGGTCGAAAGAAAAACCGCTTTTTGACCATAACTCTTTGAAAATAGCTCGGAATAAGCTATGCATTTCAGTAATTAATTAGCATACTATGTATAATTACTGTACAAATTCAAATGAACGTACCACTCTTACTTCCGAAGATATGAAACATTTTTTAAAAAACGGCAATTTTATTTGAAGGGTTTTTGCTCATAACACGCAGAGTTTTTGATCAAACCTTATCAAAACTTCAGGAAAGATGACAAAATACAAGAGAAAGAACATACTAAAACGGTTTTTAAAAATATTAAAAATCCGATGAGATATGAACGTTAAAAGGAAATAATTTTGCACGGCGCATGCGCGAAAGACAGAAATTTATAACTACAAAAATATTGTAGCCTGGTGTATACTGCATCTTATAAAAAAAGTTCCAGTTGAATATCGTAAAAATTGAAAAAGATATCAGCGATCTAGTGAGCTGTAATTCATTCATTTGCAGTCAATTCATAAATGGAGAGGGGTTGTTCACAAATAGTGTGGGGACAATCGAGCATATTTTTCAATGTTAAATTGTATACTGTTTAAAAATTTATATTTGGCATAGAAGTCACATTTCGCCCATTCGGCCAAAAAGACCTTATAAGTAGGTGGCCAAAAGTATCCGGAGACCCCCTGAAACGTTGGTTTTGAACGATGACGAAATAACCTTTATTTTAAAAATAGCTCTTTGTGGACAGACCCTCACTATGTATGTATTGTCTGCGAATGAATGAAATACAGCTCACTAGATCGCTGATATCTTTTTCAATTTTCATGATATTCAACTGGAACTTTTTTTATAAGATGCAGTATATACCAGGCTACAATATTTTTGTAGTTATAAATTTCTGTCGTTCGCGCATGCGCCGTGAAATTTTTTTTCCTTTTAACGTTCATATCTCATCGGATTTTTAATATTTTTAAAAACCGTTTTAGTATGTTCTTTCTCTTGTATTTTGTCATCTTTCCTGAAGTTTTGATAAGGTTTGATCAAAAACTCTGCGTGTTATGAGCAAAAACCCTTCAAATAAAATTGCCGTTTTTTAAAAAATGTTTCATATCTTCGGAAGTAAGAGTGGTGCGTTCATTTGAATTTGTATAGTAATTATACATAGTATGCTAATTAATTACTGAAATGCATAGCTTATTCCGAGCTATTTTCAAAGAGTTATGGTCAAAAAGCGGTTATTCTTTCGACACCCCTTCTTATCGTCCCCCAAATGCAAGGGTAATTTAATTTCAACTTGGAAATGTTCGGTGAAGCCTATATTTTGTATGACTAAAGTTAAAGAACAATTGATCACTTATTTCTCCAGCTATATGTAAAAATGTGAATTTTTGAAAGTGTCCGGATACTTTTGGCCACCTAGTGTAGCAAGAATAGAGCGAATTCCATTAGTGAGAATGCCTATTGGGAGAACAGCTGATATTTTTGAAAACTTCAGTGCAATGAATTAAATCCTGATTTTTTTCAAATAATTTAAATATTTTCGTTTTGCCTCGCTTATAAAACGCTAACGTAGTATCACATCCAGTTACTGCATGTAAAAATAAGATATGATCTTGACACCTTGGATATGAAGTTAAACTTTGTGATTAGTACAGTTTTGCGTCTTTTCCAGTTGTACCAGGTTTAAAAAGTAAATAATTCTGTCAGTAGGAGTTCTTGCTGTCAGTATTATTAGCAAGT
>JAXGGA010014847.1:0-30890 GCA_038373865.1 Uloborus plumipes | reverse complement strand
GCCTACTTTCCCGTACATCGACATCGGCATTCTAGCATCTGATCATTATTCTCTTGATCATCTGAGACTAAACATTATGTCAAACATACCTTTTTAGCACTTAAAGCTGATTTCTAAAAGCAAAATATACCCCTCTCATCAGATGAAATAGAGACATAAAAAGTAAATAAATGAATAAATGAAGTTTTGTCGCACCTTTTAAAGAATGTAACTGTTACAGTTCTTCCGTAGAAAAATTCCTCAATCGTTTTCAAAAAAAAAAAAAAAAATTAAAAGTACAAAGTACATCAAAACACATTTTATCAAAGAAAGGAAAAAAAAACTCGTCCGTCGATAAAATGTCTCGATTTTCACTTTTAAACCGTTGCCAGTTGTTAAATATAAATAAAGAATAAAATGCTCTCGTGAATGAAACACTTTTGTTACAAAAAAAAATCGTCTGCCAAAAAAAAAATAATAGTAATAAATAAAATAACACAAATGAATAAATAAACAAAAAATCGTCTGCACAGTCAGTCATTTTTTTCTGAGCCTGCATTTCCGCCATGTTTGTGGAGTCGGAGTCGGAATCAGAGTCCTCACAGAAGATTATTCAGAAAAGTACTTTACAAACATTATTTATCAAAACCATTTTTTTACAAAGTTAGTTTGAAGGAAATCCGACTTTAAGTTCCAGGATCAACATTCAACTTAAATTCCCCGTAGGCGCTAATGTTAAATTTTTTTCTGAACGGTTCAATATTGAACGAAAAATGGTTCAAACCAAAAAGCGAAATAAGGGAATGAACCTCTCCGAGATCTTTCAAACAAAAAAAAGTTTATTCCATTCGGATGGTTCACTCAGAAGTTATTAGGTGGGTAAAGGTTGCTTGAACGGTTCAATGTTGAACGAAAAAATGTTCAAATTGAAAATTTAAATACTGTAATGAAGTATCCTTGCTGAGATCCTTCGAACAAAAAAAAAGTTTATTTAAATCGGACTGTTCACTCAAAAATTATTAGGGGTGACAGCTTGCTTGAGCGGTTCAATGTTGAACGAAAAATTGTTCAAATCGGAAATGTAAATACGGGAATGAAGTATCCTTGATAAGATCTTTCGAACAAAAAAAAGTTTGTTGAAATCGGACTGTTCACTCAAAAGTTAGCATCGCGGGACAGGTTGTTTGAACGGTTCAAAGTTGAACCAAAAATTGTTCAAATCGAAAGATCAAATATGGGAATGAGTTGCAATCGCCGAGATCTATCCAACAAAAAAAAGTTTGTTCAAATCGGAATGTTCATTCAAAAGTTATTAGGGGGGAAAGGTTGCTTGAACGGTTCAATGTTGAACGAAAAATTGTTCAAATCGAAAATGTAGATACAGGAATGAAGTATCCTTGAAAAGATCTTTCGAACAAAAAAAAGTTTGTTCAAATCGGACTGTTAACTAAAAAGTTAGCATCGCGGGACAGGTTGTTTGAACGGCTCAAAGTTGAACCAAAAATTTTTCAAATCGAAAAATCAAATATGGGAATGAGCTGTACTCGCCGAAATCTTTCCAACAAAAAAAAGTTTGTCCAAATCGGAATATTCATTCAAAAGTTATTAGGGGGGGACAGACAGACAGACCGACCGACAGACCGACAGACCGACACACAAATTCCCCATCTCAATACCCTACTTTCAAATTTTTAATTTTTCGATATTCATTTTACCTTTTTATTTTTCTAACTTGGCGATATTTTTTGGACTTGGCGATATTTTTTTTAACTTGGCGATATTTTTTAGATGCATTAAGCCAATTTTAATACTTTTTTCGTCTTTCTTTTATTTTTAACGGGAAAGTAGGCTAAAAAGGACAACTTCACGAATTATATTGAAATTTTGTCATTGTATTGAACTCGAGAAAAAACTCGCAATTATAGTTCTTTCCTAGACTTTAACAAGTACTGGAACGTACTTTTTAGCCTACTTTCCCGTTAAAAATAAAAGAAAGACGAAAAAAGTATTAAAATTGGCTTAATGCATCTAAAAAATATCGCCAAGTCCAAAAAATATCGCCAAGTTAAAAAAATAAAAAGGTAAAATGAATATCGAAAAATTAAAAATTTGAAAGTAGGGTATTGAGATGGGGAATTTGTGTGTCGGTCTGTCGGTCAGTCGGTCGGTCTGTCTGTCTGTCCCCTCCTAATAACTTTTGAATGAATATTCCGATTTGGACAAACTTTTTTTTGTTGGAAAGATCTCGGCGAGTACAGCTCATTCCCATATTTGATTTTTCGATTTGAACAATTTTTGGTTCAACTTTGAGCCGTTCAAACAACCTGTCCCGCGATGCTAACTTTTTAGTTAACAGTCCGATTTGAACAAACTTTTTTTGTTCGAAAGATCTTTTCAAGGATATTTCATTCCTGTATCTACATTTTCGATTTGAACAATTTTTCGTTCAACATTGAACCGTTCAAGCAACCTTCCCCCCCTAATAACTTTTGAATGAACATTCCGATTTGAACAAACTTTTTTTTGTTGGAAAGATTTCGGCGAGTACAACTCATTCCCATATTTGATTTTTCGATTTGAACAATTTTTGGTTCAACTTTGAACCGTTCAAACAACCTGTCCCGCGATGCTAACTTTTGAGTGAACAGTCCGATTTGAACAAACTTTTTTTTGTTCGAAAGATCTTATCAAGGATACTTCATTCCCGTATTTACATTTCCGATTTGAACAATTTTTCGTTCAACATTGAACCGCTCAAGCAAGCTGTCACCCCTAATAATTTTTGAGTGAACAGTCCGATTTAAATAAACTTTTTTTTTGTTCGAAGGATTTCAGCAAGGATACTTCATTACAGTATTTAAATTTTCAATTTGAACATTTTTTCGTTCAACATTGAACCGTTCAAGCAACCTTTCCCTACCTAATAACTTCTGAGTGAACCATCCGAATGGAATAAACTTTTTTTTGTTTGAAAGATCTCGGAGAGGTTCATTCCCTTATTTCGCTTTTTGGTTTGAACCATTTTTCGTTCAATATTGAACCGTTCAGAAAAAAATTTAACATTAGCGCCTACGGGGAATTTAAGTTGAATGTTGATCCTGGAACTTAAAGTCGGATTTCCTTCAAACTAACTTTGTAAAAAAATGGTTTTGATAAATAATGTTTGTAAAGTACTTTTCTGAATAATCTTCTGTGAGGACTCTGATTCCGACTCCGACTCCACAAACATGGCGGAAATGCAGGCTCAGAAAAAAATGACTGACTGTGCAGACGATTTTTTGTTTATTTATTCATTTGTGTTATTTTATTTATTACTATTATTTTTTTTTGGCAGACGATTTTTTTTTGTAACAAAAGTGTTTCATTCACGAGGGCATTTTATTCTTTATTTATATTTAACAACTGGCAACGGTTTAAAAGTGAAAATCGAGACATTTTATCGACGGACGAGTTTTTTTTCCTTTCTTTGATAAAATGTGTTTTGATGTACTTTGTACTTTTAATTTTTTTTTTTGAAAACGATTGAGGAATTTTTCTACGGAAGAACTGTAACAGTTACATTCTTTAAAAGGTGCGACAAAACTTCATTTATTCATTTATTTACTTTTTATGTCTCTATTTCATCTGATGAGAGGGGCATATTTTGCTTTTAGAAATCAGCTTTAAGTGCTAAAAAGGTATGTTTGACATAATGTTTAGTCTCAGATGATCAAGAGAATAATGATCAGATGCTAGAATGCCGATGTCGATGTACGGGAAAGTAGACTCGTTTAGTTCTTGACAGAACTTCTTGTTCTTAAATATTTTTATGAGGATGATGATTCTCATACGGGTTTAGTTCTGGTGCAACAGATGATTGCAATTGGATCAGTTCATTAATGTTACAATTGAAACAGGAGAAATTCTTAAATTGGTGCAATATCAATAATCCGCACCGGCAAAGCAAAACGGCTTCCTGGCCCCATTTTAATAAATGGAATCGTTTGACCCTTTTTGCCCCAACGGGACTCAGAAGTCCCGCTTATATTAATTTATTATTATGAATCCTATAGGGCTGGAATCATGCTGAAACTTTTAAGAACCACTCCTTGCACTTCGATGAGAGGCCGACAAATGGTACCTGCCATCGGAAAAAGTTTTCTTAGGGGCCCTAAGGCGTAGGGGGCCTCAGACCCTACTGATTTTCAAAATTTGATAAATTATTTTGGGACATAAAGAGTTAAGTCTCAGTCAGGGGTGCCCATCCCCCACCCCCAAGATCAATGGCGCATATCCCCCCCCCCTGAAAAATAGTTCACAACCCTCTTGTGCTTTTTATTTTTAATTCTACATCTCTTTTTTATTTTATTTATTTTTTAAAATATAATTTTTTTTAATATTTATTTATTTTTTTTAATATTTATTCATTTTTTAAATATTATTATTATTATTTTTTTTATTTATTATTAATTTTCTAAAAGTACTAATTATGCGTCAAACAGAATCCCTTTTTTTTTCTTCCAGATATTCCAAGCACACTCACATACACAAAATAAATAAATAAATAATAATAATAAAGAAATAAAAGAGCTAATTTAAATTAAAAATATTAATTAATGAATAATTTTTATTAAAAAATCAGTAAATAATTTAAATAAATAAGTAAATAAATAAATTAGTTTTAAAAAGTCCCCCCCCCCCAAAAAAAAAAATTTGATGGCGCTACTTGCGCCATAATCCCCACCTGTGGGCACCCCTGGCCTCAGTCTATTTGCAATAAACTTATTGGAGAAAAACTACAATAGCTTTTTATAAAGCTTGCGTGTTACTTCCCTCCACAAAAACATCAGGACAATCTTCGTCCTTACTGTTCACTTCATTTAGGAAAATGGCTGTAAATCTGAGAAAGTTAACCCTTTAACGGGCACAAGCCGTTTTCTCCAAAGTTCACATTTTGCATTATAATTGGAAAAATGATGACCTCATTTATGACCAAAAAATACTTTTAGTTTGTCTGATGGAACAACATGAAACAGGGAGCAGCTCACAATGGAACATTACATGTAGTACATAAAACTTTTGTGCTCTTCTAGTGCGTTTTAAGTTCTAGCGTGGTGGTAAGATATTTACCACTGCCTTAAAAAGGGTTAACACAAAATGTCAACAAAACAGGGTAGAACTTTATCTATAAAATACGGGAGTGCCACAACAGCAGCTCTAGCTACATTCATGGTGTTCTGGAGGCAGAATAATACATCATAGATGCGACTACTTACTTCGTGATCGTGGTACACTTTTGACTGAAACTTGATGTCTTTCAGTTTCCTGGGAATTTCAGCGACTCGAAGTGAGGTCGATTTCATGGAGTCAGAAGTCGATGCATCAGTGCATACCTTTGGAAGTGCAACCTGTGCATGAATAATCTGAAGTGAGTTACCGCCCTTAAGCCAGGGCAAAGGAAGAACAAAAGCAAAACACATACAGCTCGGTCTTGAGACTGCAGTTTCGTCCTTGTTAGGAACACATCAGTCAGGAATAGTCAGTACTCGAGCTGCACTGAACTGCAGAACAACACGGACAACAACGAATTATTTTGTAGCTTTCAGACTGACGAGTGAATGAACCTCAAGCGAAATTTCATTTGCAAAAATTCATAGCATCGTAAAAAATTAACAAATGCCACATACTGTAAAACTACTTTAAATATGAAAACTATTTTTTTAATTACGCAAATTTTTCAGGCAAACAGAATTTTCTAGCCATTATCTTTTTAGAAATGTGTATAAGGAAGTTATTTCTGCTAGTTCATCTAAAAAAATGCTTTAATAACTTATTAAAAAAAATCGACGAGGTGTTCTTTTTTTTTTTTTTTTTGTTTTTTTTTTGGTGTGGGGGGAGGGGGGTCAACCACTGTTGATCTACCCAAATGAAAAAACAACATTGCTGTGGAAACGTTATTAAAATTCTTTAATATGAGATCGATTTTGAAGATTATAAAGATCATACTTCCAAGCGTTGGGCTATTGTTGTAGTAGCTTGAGAAATGTCGGGTGTCACGGAACTTTTCCCATATGCACAAACCTATATGTCCCTTTTGTAAGGAGAGGGACGTCTTCCATCGCGTATGAGTTCAAAAAACTTAGTTTTTTTTTTTGGTTTGGAATGCTTTTTTAAGTGGCGTAACGCTAGAAATCCTTTTGCAACGGCGCAAAAATATAACAATGAGTTTATTTATCTTTAACAATCAGCAGCATATAGCCGCAATCCTTACATAGCAGCTCTCGTACCAGAAGTACGAGTACTTAATCGTCATAGGACAAGTGCAAGCATCCCTTGTAGACTCTTGAAGTTTGATACTAATAATTTCTCAGGAAATTTATGTCACTCTGATGAGAGGGATCTCCCAGGTTTCTAATGCAAACAAGGGTGCTTAGTTTAAAATCTGGTTTCTTGGAACAAAACGCTTCTCGTACAAATACTGTACTAACGTACTAGAACCGTGCTTACTAGGTCTTTAAAAAATCAACAATAGTCACATCTGAGATACTGTGAAAGCCGCGCCTGGCACTCGCGAACAGTTCCACTTAATAAAGGGTAGATGGGGTGTGGTGATAACTTTCCGAAGTTTTCAATTTAAAACTTGTCCTTGCTATATCCTGTTGACATGTTCAACTAAACTATGTATTTGAAATTAGCACGGTTCCACGTTGCTTGATACGGCTCAAAATGCTTCTTATTATTCCTCCCCTTATTGCTATCTTACCTATCACCCCTATTTTGGTAAGATCAGAGAAGACATGACGCATGCGTAAATGCGCGGAAGGTTTTACCTTAGAAGATCAGACAGTACTATACTACACTGTAACGTTTCTTGACAAAAACATCGTGACGTCAGCGTGACGTTTGCGTGACGTTAATCTATGAAAAACAAGCTAGATAAAACGTCACAGCCTACTTGGCGAATCAGAGGAGATCGTTGTTTGCTTGTGAGCTCTTATTGGCTACTCCCGTAGTGACGATCAGTGTCAAGTTAAGTTGCTGTCTAGTATACAGACTGGGAATCTCAAAACGTGTCAGGACATTGACTTCACTTCAAGAAAACAACATGTTTCCATTTCCTAACTTACCTTCTCCATCAGATCCTCTGGGGGTGCTTTCATATGTTCGAAGTTCCCACTCTCTCCAGAAGAGGTCAAGTCCTTCTGGATCGTCTGAAGGAAATTTTCGAATGCCTGCCACCTCCCCAGAGCTTCTTTCTCTTCCTCCTCATTAGGAAAAGAGAGATATGACCACAGGGCAGTCCTGAAATCCTGAGAGTGGAGCTTGATGTCACGGTAGTTGTTCCTCAGCCAAGATTGACCAGATGCAAAAATTGCGCATGCGTGGAGGGGTAAGAACGCTGCCGCCCTCACATCTTGCCATCCTTTGTCCTGAGAAATTTCAATTACCTGCATGTGGGGAACGAAAGCAACCTTTAAACGACCTGACTTTAACGCTTAGATGTTAAGTTACTACGAAATAAATACCTTTATGCTTAAAGGTCGAAGATAATCAAACAAGGTTATAGATGCACAAGTTAGCAAAAAAAATATATTTACATGTTTCGGGATTTTTCAATGCAAAAAAGATGTTTGTGGACTGAAAGACAGTTGACAAAAGAGACCACGGGTTTGAAATCATCCCTCTGATTGTTACAAAAGGTACCAATGCGTTATTTGCAAGCCACCTTGTCTCGTGGTCAGACATATATCTGACTGTTTCGGGTTCGAATACCGGCTCGGGTATAGATGTACTCACCTTCTTTCCAGTCCTTGTCCTTTTTTTGTGTGAATGTGTGTTGTGCTGTGAATGACTGCCTACTAGGGTGGGGCGAAAAATAAAAAGTTTTTCAGATCAACTTCTAATAGTTGCCAAAAGTTGTCTTTGTTGATAGTTAGCTTTTGTGCAAAATTTGAGAAAAATCGGTTCATATCTTCAGGGGGTGCTGCGATCGCAGTTTTACCATAGCTTTGTTATGGATTTTATGGTTAAAATATCAAAAATAATGCCTTTAGCTAGTCTCTTTGCGTTTTTTTTACTCATAATATATATTCATGCATTCAAAGCATATGAAATAACACACAAAAAATTATTTTATATGATATTGTTACAAATCTTGTAAATAGTTATTGTTTTTCCTGCCTTGCATCATTTTCATTAGTTTTGGTTTTATCTGACGTCATGTTGCAAAAGTATCTGAAGATATCACTTTTATCACTTGTATACCGGCCCTGTAACGTTTTGTAGTTTTTACACTTGCCCTGAATTTAATAAGCGTGAAGACATTTTTCGCTCGGAGCGTTTTCTTTTTTTTCTTTTTCTTTTTATTACTAGAAGTTTCTTGAATGGATTACGTAATGTTATGAATGAAACAGAATGCTCCGGATTTTGCTAGAATGTTCCTTCCGAGTATAAATAGCTGGCCTTGAACACAGTCAGTCAGTTGTTTTCAGATTTGATCTGGTGACTCGTTTTTATTCGCTTTGGGCGGATGTTTGTTTTTGCTTTTGTAATTTCTTAATTACTGTTCACGTTAGATACGTGGTGCTGAGTTACTGTTGAGAGTACAATGTACTGTTTTGATACCTAATTGCTGGATGTTTAGCAATTGTTTCCTGCTCATACTGTAAATAGTGTATATACGTGTAAATAAATTTATAGTTATTTCCTCAAGATTGGAATGCTCATTTGAAGAAAGTTGAAGGTGCTACGAACTCGTTACAATATATTTATATTTCAAGCATTTAAAAGAAACAAAAACGTGAAAAAAGTGATTTTTTTTAAATATAAATATATCATATGAAATAATGTTTGTGAGTCATTTCATATGCTTTGAATGCATGAAAACATCTTTTGAGTAAAAAAAACGCAAAGAGACTAGCTAAAGGCATTCTTTTACATATTTTAACCATAAAATCCTTATAAAAGCTATGGTAAAACTTTGCGATCGCAGCGCCCTGAAGATATTAACCGATTTTTCTCAAATTTTGTACAAAAGCTAACTATCACCAAAGACAACTTTTGGCAACTATTAGAAGTTGATCTGAAAAACTTTTTATTTTTCGCCCCACCCTACTGCCTACCCTATAAACTGGTCTTTATGGCATGCGTGTTGAGCTAAATCGAACTTTCACTTTAATGGTGCGTATAAAAGCGGAAGCCTATTCTGCTTTAAGCCGAAGAGATTTATATAATTATCCTCTGATACAAGAGGAGTTTAAGTAGCAACATATATTAGCTACTAGTTGCGTGGTCCGGCGTTGCACGGGCTACCTTAGAATTGAAAGCGATGTCAAGTGACGCATCTGCTCTCAGCAGAGCCACAAACTTGCCACAACGGCAACGAGCTACGGCCAACTCCCTCTACGCACATTTGCCAAAACAATACTTTTAATGAAAGAGATCTCTCGAGAAGAGTAGAAACTAATCCGCTCGTGCTTTTCAACCATTTTTTTTTTTTAAACTACAATAATAACTCCTTATGTATAGCGCGTAATGTTATACAGCCTAATGCCTTCCTGATTAAATGGAATATTCAACACAAAAAGAATTTTTCAAGTCGAAACAGTAGTTCCTGAGATTAGCGCGTTCAAACAAACAAACAAATTAACACTTCAGCTTTATATTATTATACTCGACTGCAACCTTTCTTGGCAAAAACATCGTGACGTCAGCGTGACGTTTGCCTATGAAAAACGAGCTAGATAAAACGTCACAGCCTACTTAGCGAATTAGAGGAGATCGCTAACTGCTTGTGATCTCTTATTGACTTCTCCCGTAGTGACGTCAGTGCCAAGTTAAGTTGCATTCAAGTATAGTGTAGGTTAGGGTGTGTTAAAAGCGACATTTAAGAAACATTCTCGCTTCCTAAATCTTACCTCGAGGGCGAAGTCTGCCCCTCCAGACTCTACGAACTGCTCCCGCAGCTCGTCACGCATGAGGCGTGCCGAGAGCATCAGGATCGATCGTGACAATGCCCTGCCTCGTTCGTCGAGGGTGGCACACGTCAGAAGTGATGGGAAGAGGCAGTGACGGTGCATCACAGCGGATCCCAAGCGACGTTGGATCTCTAACAGCACTGGGAACAGAACTGTTTGGTGGAAATCGGGATCTGCGCAGGGCCGCTTCACCACTTCGATGCGTTTCTGCAATTATGAAGAAAACGGTCATTTAGCACAGATATTTTGTTCCAGTTAAATGAACAATTGCCATTTTATACCGTATTATCCGGTACGCCGGATAACTCGAGGCTTATTTTCCAACAAAAAAAAATTAAATATCCCAGCTCAGTTTTCAAATTATTGCGAGGACAAAAAAAATCGATAATTACTTCTTTAAAAAAACAAACCAATAAATTTAGATCGCTGGGGTGAAAAAATCGTGGTGGTTTGATGGTGCTATAGTTTAAATATTTTTACAAAATTGAACCGGCTATTAATACTAATTAAATGATCTATACTGCCGTGCTGGGCTCAAAAGTG
The DNA here is from genome assembly GCA_038373865.1 of Uloborus plumipes. Classification (NCBI taxonomy): domain Eukaryota; kingdom Metazoa; phylum Arthropoda; class Arachnida; order Araneae; family Uloboridae; genus Uloborus; species Uloborus plumipes. Next base: position 20,412 of record JAXGGA010014847.1, on the reverse strand, counting down.
GTATCTGCAGTTGAGCGCAAAATGAGAAATCACTTGTAAGCTACCTCCATGCTTCCCGATTTGAGTGAATTTTTTTTTTCAAGTAGATTGAAAAAAAAAATCTATGTAAAATGATTATAAGGCAAACTTGCACATTTTCAAGTCGTTAAGATGTATATAAATGTCTAGAAATACATAATTGCAAACATCTGTACACAAATGTACAAAAATGGGTGTTAAGGGTTTAAAATAGCTATCAAAAGCACAGGTAGGGACAAGAGAATGTGGGCCATTCCACGAAAAAACGCCACCATTTTGTCCGCACTTGACGCTGATATATTATGCTATTAAAATGTATTAATTTTAAGATTTTTTTCCGATAGCATAGTTGATACCTTGGAGTGTTGTCAATAGTAAAAGTTTTTTAAGCCTCAACTTAAATCAAAAACTTAACCCATTTATGACCAAGTTTTTTTAATATATTTTTTTTTCAATTTTTATCTGCTTAAAACTCTTACTTGGAATGGTTTACATACATTTCAGGCTTAAAATAGTTCGCCGTTGCCGTATTTATTAAGTTATTTAACGTTCTTTTTATGGGGCACTAGGCAGACATGTGCATAAAATACGACTTTACTTGACTTTACTTTTGCAAAGTAACATTACAGAAGGCATCTGTGATCGTGATCCATTTTAAGCAAATCGTTTTAAAATAATTTAATTTTATGAACAATAAGTTCGCAAAAAACTTTTACTTTCTGTGGCTACCCATGCTGAATCGTTGCGTGACTGATTTGTCTGAAAATAGCTGTCAATAAATAAACTCTGATGTCCAACTAATGATTCTATCTGGTTTTCTCAAGAAGAAGGACTATTTAAGTTGTAAAAAACAGCTTTAAGTAAAATGATATACCCATTACAGGTTTTTGTATGTAGTAACTGACAAGCGTCCCGTTTTTAGGCTACTGGGCATAAATGGGTTAATGTCACTCCTTTTTAATGAAATACATGCGCATCACGTGCGGGACAAGATGGCGGCGTTTTCGTGGAATGGCCGATATGTGTTTACGTTAAAGAGTCGTTCTCTTGGTTCAGGTTGTGTGAGACAAAGTTACATGAGATCTCAAAAAATACCTTCACATAGATGTCTAGTAGAGTTTCTTTCAGGGACCGAAAGAGTAGATCTGTCATTTCTTGACGATTGTGAGCAATGGACAAGCAGAGAGCAGTTGCACCATTCTGAAAAATGAAATGCATGAATGAATGAATACAACAGAACATCAATTAACTGAAGTGCATTCCCTTCGGTAAATCGAAAATTTCGGGTAAATGATTTATATGAATTACTAGCAAAAATACCCGGCGTTGCCTGGGCCAGTGAAAATATTGAGAACCAATTTATAATCGCTTTTTTTTTCCTAAACTAAAAGAACTCAAAACGTACCGCTTTGACGATTTAAAATGTCGCTAAATTTGCGGTAATTGTTTTGGGATACCTAGGATACTTTTGCTCCCCTCCCTACTTTATGAAAATATGCTTAAGTATTATTAAGTCAGTAATTTTTGTCAAAGAAAAATTGTCATTTAATGTTGAGAAAATATTGCTGACCATGAAATGACGCTAAAAGTTTTTGTCCTAAGTGATTTCGAAATTTGTAGGGAGCATTTGACAATTATTTGTGCGAAAAACACAAATTATTGGTAATTTTAGTTTTGGGGTTTGATTAATTTCGTATGCGGATTACTTTACGCTTTGACATAAGTTTTAAAAGTTTTTTTAATGACAACGTACGGGATTGGCCAAAAAAAAAAAAAAAAAAGCCTGAACTTTTCTTCAACTGTGGGAGTATTATCTCGATGATTAAGATTTTGGCGCAGTCTACAAATATCAGACAACAATCGTTTTATTTTAGTTATATCATGTAAGAAGTAAAGTATTATTACATAGTCTTTAGCGCCAAAACTGGCGTCAGTTGAAAAAATTACCAATATATAGTTATTATAATATTCTTGCAACAAATTCGGCAAGATACCTGTTCGATTGGATTCTAAGTGACCGATTGCAAGTACCCGCCCAGTCAGCGCAAAAAATTTTTTAAAAATACCGTAAAGTTGTATTTAAAGTTCCATTAAATTGGAAAATAATGAACCCAATCCATTTATTAGTTGCCAATCTCTTCAAGCGATTACATTACCGATACTCTAAAACATATACTGTCGGTCCCGCTCAAACGAATACTGTCGGTTCCAAGAAATATTATTTGATTAAGCGGAGAATTCGATTAAACGGAATCTTTAGTATTGCGACTATGGCATGGGAAATATCCAGTTCCAGGATATTTTATTCGTTTATTCGTTACCCGATTAAGCAGGACCGACAAATTTACGAAACTTGTGAAAATAATTGATACAGTGAACAATTTACTAATAAAGGAATACAATTTATTCTAAAGAAATAATATTTTCACGCAGCAATGCACATTAAGAAACACATTGCTTAAGGATAAATATTCTACTTATACAACTAAGACTATACAAAACGTTTTAAATACAAATCATGGTAAAAGCCTGGATATTCCCCATGAAGCTGGAAAAAAAACCTTCATGATTTGACTTGAGAAAAGCCTTGAACATTAAATACGGAAAGAAGAAATGATGCCCGCAATTATAGCTTTCGACAGGGAGTTGAGATGATACACTAAATACTGAATTAGTTTGGTCAATGCCTTTTGATTAATGAGAAATAATGTACCTTAAATTGGAATGAAAAAGGCGCTACCGATCGAACTTTTTTGAATATCGTTTTAAATTATAGCCTATGTGTTATTCTGATGTATAAGCTACATCGTGGTAAAAGTTTCATCAAAATCCATTCAGTAGTTTTTGCGTGAAAGAGGAACAAACATACATCCATCCATACATCCATCCATCCATCCATACAAACTTTCGCATATATAATAGTAGTAAGATCCATCCATCCATACAAACTTTCGCATATATAATAGTAGTAAGATTATTTCTCTAAGCCGAATCCTATACCCGGTCGAAACTCGCTCATTTCTTTATCGAATTGCAAGAAAATTTATGATTTTGAAGCTTATCCCGCGGGCTATTGACGAAAATTAGACCCACCCTCTAAAAAGTGTCGGTTCGTTTTTTATTCGAACTTCAATTTTTGGGCACGAAATTGACTCTATCTAGCGAAATAATTGTCGTATCGTCTCCATTTTGATTTCATTCGAAAGATTAAAAAAAATGCGTTCTTTAGAACGTTTCTCCGCTAGCGCCGCGTAACGAGAATCTCGAAAATCCACGTTTAAGCGACTTATAAGCGATTGAAGTTTGAAAAAGTTAAATTTTTTGCTCAACTGTCAAAATCGTTACATTGTTGCTCAAATCAATTTTAAATGCGACATTTCAAGCCAAGGCTTAGCTCGGTAAACCTTAATTGTAAATTTTATTGTTTCAAAATACTATGGTAGTTTTGCGATAACGTTAGTATTTAGTTTAGTAGTAGAGTAGCCTTGGCTATTTGACTTTAATATAGGGTATCACTTTTGTAGTAGTTGTAAAAGTGAACGTGTCTTTGATCTCTTTGAAAAGTTGTCAGAACGACGGAAGTAGATGGCGATGTTGTGCAAATGAAGCCAATAAAAATTGTCATATTAAATTTTAAGTTTAGAGTTTTTTTTTTTTTTTGCGGAATTCCGCACGGGTCACCTAGTATAGTTGTAGTATATGTGTAAATAAAGAATGTTCAGTTTCTGTCATTCAGTGCTTGACCACTCAGCTTTCCACGCCAATATGCTACAGAATGAGCGAAATAAACTGTTTCACTTTGCACTATCCACTTTGCCCCGCGTGCACTTGACGAATTGCGTTGAACATTTAAAATTAAAACGTGCCTAATATGAACTAATATGAACTGAACTGGACATCAGTAGACCTAAATTAATTGTTAAAATAATAAGTACAGGAAATTTATAATTCACTTTTAATCATTTTATAATAACAAGAGATATTTTTGATAAACCACGATTATTACAAATGGGTCTCTAATTTTAAAAATGAATTGTACATTATTTTTTTCGGTTAAACTTTAGAGCTATTTATTTTTTGAATGGAATAGACTATATGATTAGGAACTGAGTTAAAATATTGCTAGATAGGTGCCACTGCAAACCATGGGCGCCCATAAGGGGGGGCAAGGGGGGGGCTCGAGCCCCCCCTTGGAAATTAGTACTTTTTCTGCTTTTAGTACTATTTATTCAGAAAAAATTTAAAACTTTTTTTCTTCACCCATTAATGAATAAGTTATGAAAAATGCCAAATTGTAATAACTCTAATCTGCACTGAAATCGCTTTCAGAATTATAACATTGTGTTTCTTCCTACATTCTTCAATAGAAAAAGTAAGGCAGATTCATGGATGAACCGGCGCCGCATTTGCATGGGAAACTCCCCCATGTATGCGGACTAGCTGTTGTGTCATTCCATTTTAAATCAACAAATTTTTAAAAAAGTTGTTGCATCATTATTTTTGATTTTGATGAAAATTTCCCAGACCTGAAAAAAATATATATTTTATTAAAAAAATATACCCTTTGACATTTAGGCCATTTTTGTTGCAGTCTTAGGATGCTATATGATCGAGCTGTGGGTGCATTTGCTACATTTTTGTTGTTGGCATCAGTAAAAATGGGGCATTTATGATACTTAGTCTTCTGAATTATAACTTTTTTTCTATCAAAGATTTTGAGCTCAAACATAGCTAATTGAAACCTAAGAAAGAGAGCTTTTTATATATATCAAGAAATTTCAGATGAAAAAAAATTATTATTTTTTCAAGGTCAAAGTTTGATGAAAATCTCATTTTATACTACTTTTCGAAATTAAAAAACCCATGAAGGGTTTAGAATAACAAGCCCTATTTTGATATCATATATTCATATGCGTGGTTACTTATTATACAAAAAAATTAGCTTGTTACTCCGCCTATTTTATGAGATACGCCTCCCTAATGTTGCAAATTTTCAAAAAAAATCCGGTTTTCAACGCTAAAAAAAATGCATGTGGGGGTAAGGTAAAAATAATTTTATTGGTGGAATCTTAAGTACTTTTTCCATTAAAAAAATGTAACAAAAGTTGCTTTGTTATTCAACAGCGCTTGGCGGCTATGGGCAAGGGCATCTGAATTTTCATATAATTGCCCTGAAGCAACACGATTATTTTTGTACTTAATCTCAGATTTTAGTGAAATTTAATTGTATACTTAATTGCTAGTTTTCAATTATAGAAATGACAAAGAAGTGTTATGAAGTAACATATTTACACTTTAATAAGCTAATTTAAAATTTTTATCGTCTAAATCTCTTAACGCTCTCTTGTAGAACTATTTTCATAAGTGTTTCGTCTCACAGAGAAGAGTTGATAAATGTTCGCTCATCACAGGTGTGATATTGTGACCTCTTCCTTGTGCACACCATAGTTCTGATGAGTCAAGATTTCCAAAATGTCTTGCAACTGAATCCAAGTTTAGTCATCCTCACTTGATTTTTTTAAATGACGTGTCCTGGCCCTTTCGGATGAAAATAATTTATTCTGTATTGTTCTTCAACATTGAATACTTTACTTGCAACACTTCTCCTAGCCACCAGTCATTATCATACACATGGCAAACATAATCTGATAATTTTGGTCGGATTCTTGTTTTTTGTGTAGCAGTTTTGTTTGAATACATGATAAAAAAATATGGCTTGTTATTCTGAACCCTTCATGGGTTTTTTAATTTTCAAAAGTAGTAAAAAATGAGATTTTAATCGCCAACTTTGACCTTGAATTTTTTTTTTTTAAATATGAAATTTATTGATATCCAAAACGAAAAGAGCTTTCTTAGCTTTCCAATGAACTACCCAGGTAGCACAAAAAAACGTTTAACCGTTTTATAAACGTTTTTAATCGGTTGTCACAACGTTAATATCCATTTTACAGCATTTAAAAAACGAAGTGTGCTACTTGGGTATGTTTGAGGTCAAAATTTTTGATAGAAAAAAAATTTTGTTTACAAGACAAAGCATCAAAATGCCCCATTTTCCTGTTGCCAACAACAAAAACGGCCTATACATACACATCAAAGGGTAAATTTAAAAAAAAAATGTATATATTTTTGAGGTCTAGAAAATAAAAAGAATGCATATGCAAATTTCTATCAAAATCAAAATTATATATATATATATAAATTATATATATATCTTTTAACTGTAACTGTAAACTATGAAGAAAATATATGAGCCCCCCCCCCTTAAAATTTCGCATATGGGCGCCCATGCTGCAAACTGAAAATATTTTACTATTTCACTTGCCCTACATTCCCCTACTAATAGTAGGGGAATGACTCACGATTGTTGACACTCGTCTTCGCAGGAATCGAAACAAGTGTTTCTCTTGCAGCATCGCTGCTTATTTCATTCTTATTTAAAATAAGCATCAAATATCTGCATGAAATGCACTCAAGCAAATTTGTTCATTAAAAAGTTACATCAGTTTTCCTTTTTTAAACTATTCATTTCTGTTCATTTATTTATTTATTTTCAAGTGAAAATTTCATAAGGTACGTTGGGCATTGTTTTTTTTTTTTTTTTTTTTTTTTTTTTTTTTTTTGAGACTGGAAGAAACAATTGAACTTACGACATTGTTACTACCGACCACCACCACCGGTGTCCGTACCACCATTGTGAGTGCCAGGGGTGCCCATTAGGGTGGGGCGAAAAATAAAAAGTTTTTCAGATCAACTTGTAATAGTTGCCAAAAGTTGTCTTTGGTGATAGTTAGCTTTTGTGCAAAATTTGAGAAAAATCGGTTAATATCTTCAGGGGGCGCTGCGATCGCAAAGTTTTACTATAGCTTTTATCGGGATTTTATGGTTAAAATATGAAAAACAATGCCGTTAGCTAGTCTCTTTGCGTTTTTTTTACTCATAAGATATATTCATGCATTCAAAGCATATGAAATAACTCACAAAAAATTATTTTATATGATATATTTATATTTCAAGCATTTAAAAAGAAACAAAAACGTGAAAAAAGTGATTTTTTTAAAAAATTATAAATATATCTTCTAAAATAATGTTTGTGAGTCATTTCACATGCTTTTAATGCATGAAAACATCTTTTGAGTAAAAAAACGCAAAGAGACTAGCTAAAGGCATTCTTTTTGATATTTTAACTAGGGATGGACCGGATATCCGGTAACTATCCGGTATCCGGCCTATCCGGCTGATATTTTAAGTATCCGGTATTTCCGGATATCCGATCCGGCTGACCACCCCGGATACGGATATCCGGAAGATTTTTGCAGGATATCCGGTTAAGTATCCGGTATTGATGTGGGGAATATCCGGAATTGATGTGAGGGTTATCCGGTATGATGTGAGGACCTAATTAAATATTTTCTTTTTTATAAAAATCTTAGTTAAAAATTTCATTTTTTGATAAACCTTTTAGATGATGTAATTACTTTTCATCTTTCCTTTTTACCAATTTTTGCTTCTAAAACAAAAATTGTGTTATTCCTCCGACTGTGTACTCGACATGGAAGCATTCTGCATATTTGATTTTTCACAATTGCCAGATAAAATATGATTGTCTTCAGCTTTTCAAAAATATTTTAGTTAAAATATTTAGAAAGAAAAGGCTACAAACCTTCAAGGATTAATGTGAAAAAAACTTACGATCATATCGTTAGTTCATAAAAATTAATCGCAGTAGCTTTTAATATAAATTCTCAAATTATTTTATTTATTGAATTCTTTTATTTTTAGTTGTGCTTCTAACAAAAATTGCGATCTATTAACACCCAATGATGTTGTAATTAGATATTTTTTACTTTGCCACTATTATTGCTTTATTATAATTGAAAATAACATACACTAAATAACCTATCTAACATTGACGAAAGTTTTCTTTTAGATAATGAAAACATCTGTCCCCATGAATCGTCGCAACCTAAAACCATGCTTTTTTTTTTGAAAGAGTTTAAATGTGTGTAAAGAAATTTTGAATTTTGCACTTTGTTTCGTTCTTTCTTTTTGTAATACCTTCCTTTCAGAAAAGATATTTCTCCGCTATTAGAATCTTTTCACGTCTGTCACGCCGCTCCGTAACTCCTCGAGAACATGTTGAGCATGGCCCTCAATAACATTCAATCGAGTTTCGATAACTCAAAGCTTTATAAACTCAAATATACCTTCATTTCAAAGTTTTCATTTGGTCCCAAATTCTTGAAAAGACGGTAGGAACTGCTTGTAACTCGAACTATCAATAACTCTAAGTTTTTAGCCGGTCCCTTGGGACTATGAGCTATTGAGACTTGACTGTATTTAAGATGTTAATTTGCATCATTAGAAAGTGTATTTTGTCTTTTAGAATTTAAGTAAAACTTTAAGTTAATTATTTAGATATAAGTTTATTAATTTATTTTTTAAAGTGAACATGTTTAGAATAATTTTAAATAATAATGATAATATATCGGTCATTTCAGCGAAAATGGTACAAATCAGTCCCGATACTTCAGAATTTTGGGAATTAATTTTAATGTTTACCACCAATTAATTATATTTTTTTTATTTGTTCTCCATCTAATTGTGTGTAACCAAGTATCACTTATTTAGGCATAAGCCATTTATAAAGGACCCCCCCCCCCCCCAAAAAAAAAAAAAAAAATCTCTGGCAAAAGAAGGAAAAAATGATCTGCCCCAGCTTCAAATTGCTAGGACTTAAAATGCAATTTAAGATTAAGCTGAAATGCAACAACAAAATCATTTGCAATGCACAGCACAAAAAATGCTTCTGACACCCTTTCTACTGATTTTTATGTATGTAAACAAAAAAATCTTGGAAAAACACCTATTTATCTTTGTTCCTAGATTTTTTTTTTTATGTTTCAAACTGTCCACTCTGTTACAAGCCTTTCAGAAATAAAATAAGCAATCGCATTCAATGTGATATTTTTTTTAATAAGTACAAGTAATGTATCTGCTTTGATTACTTTGATACATTGAATTATATAATCAATAACTAAGATAAGCCTAAAGTTCTTTGCTGATGATAGTTAATTTGCACTGTGGGATGTCCACTCTGTTACAGTCGCATTAATAGTGCAAAAAATATTTTTTCTTGAAATTGCAGACAGAATTAGTTTTAGGATGCTTAGTTCATTTTATACTTGTTCTGTAATTAACTTTTCTTTACGATTAGAAATATATTTTTCAAACCTCATTTGTCTCCTCTGTTACACAAAGTGGTCGAACTATTCAAAACCCTTAATGAATGACTCATATATACAAGCCATTTACACTTTATTATGCACAAATAAACAGAGAATAATTTTTAAAATAATGATTAGTTGGCGAAAATTACTTCATTTGATAAACTTAACTCGACAATTTCAGACATGATTTGTACCATTTTGGCTGGAATAACCCATAAATATAACATTTGCATCTCGGAATGTATCTTTATTTTTTCAAAATGAAGTTGAATTTCGAGGTGATCGTTTAAGAATTAGTTTATTAATTTGTTTTTAAAAAAGTGAATATGTTTAGCATGACCCTTAATGTATTTAAAATGATAATTTGCCACTTTTAAGAATGTGTATCTTAATTTTTTTGAACTAAAGTAAAATTTCAAGTTGGTTATATTTAAGTAAAGTTTACTCATTTGTTTTTTAAAAAGTGAACAACTTTAGCATACCTCATAAAAGTATATTTAAACTGCTGATTTGAATCTTCAGAAAACATGTTCCTTTGTTAAATGAAAAATGATCAAATAAGCTTTGTGCTGAACTATATTTGAAGTTAAAAATCAACGTAAATAAAGCACAAATAAGGTAGAAAGTACAGCAAATAGCTATTTCAAGGCTACAATGGAGCCCCTTCATCAGTGCAAGAAGCTCAGCAAACAACATGAAAGCTGTAAGAGAACTCAAAAAACATGAAAGCTGTAAGAGTTCTCTTACAGCTTTCATGTTGTTTGCTGAGCTTCTTGCACTGATGAAGGGGCTCCATTGTAGCCTTGAAATAGCTATTTGCTGTACTTTCTACCTTATTTGTGCTTTATTTACGTTGATTTTTAACTTCAAATATGTTCCTTTGTTTTTTGGAGTTATATAAAATTTTTAACTGATTATTTGAGTATAACTTTATTATTATTATTATTATTTAACACACTGGTCCTGTTTTAATATTTTATTCTTTAACTTGTATGTAAGAAAAATTACATGCATATTATTCTTTAAAAAAAAAGAATTTCAAAGCAAAATTTTGCTTTATATTATTGCAAAATTAGAAATAAGAAAATGTGTTACTTTGTAATGAAGTTTAAATTCATAAAATTCTAATAAAATATGTATCAATTTGAAAAAAAAAAAAAAAAAAAAAACGTTTATCTGAGCTTAGGTTTTTTTTCTTTTTTCTTTCTTTGTTTCTTTCTTTTTTTTTTTTTTAATATTGGTGAAATATTTAATAACTGTATCATTTACGTAGAAACCTATTGAAATGATATTGAAACAGAAAAGCTTTAAAATTTAAACTAAGGATAATTAAAAGTTTAAACTTTGAGTATATACAGAAATATTTAATTCAATCTTTTAAAGTTTCGTCTATTTTGATAAAAATACATAATTTAGAAAGAAATCACAATATGCTAGTGTTTCATTTCATATGTAGCGCTACTCCTGTACAAATAAAATAGAGGCTTTAAAAATTAATTTAAATGTATTTAAAATGTTCTTAAAGAAATTATGCGAGAAACAACTTTGATTTATAGTTTTGAAGCTGCATTACATAAAAATAAGCGAACATGCAATGTAATTGTAATGCCGGATATCCGCAGGATATCCGGTCGGATATCCGGTATCCGGCGTGTGATGAGTCACCGGATATCAGATATCCGGTATCCGGCAAAATCACTATCCGGTCCATCCCTAATTTTAACCATAAAATCCATAACAAAGCTATGGTAAAACTTTGCGATCGCAGCGCCCCCTGAAGATATTAACCGATTTTTCTCAAATTTTGCACAAAAGCTAACTATCACCAAAGACAACTTTTGGCAACTATTACAAGTTGATCTGAAAAACTTTTTATTTTTTGCCCCACCCTAGTGCCCATCCCTTTAAGCTCAATGGCGCAACCCCCCCCCCCCCCAAAAAAAAGTTCACAACCCTCTTGTGCTTTTTATTTTCATTTCTACCTTCTTTTTTATTTTATTTATTTTTTAAAATATTATTTTTTTTAATATTTATTTATTTTTTAAAATATTATTATTTTTAAATATTTATTTATTTTTAAAATATTATTATTTTTTAATATTTATTTATTTTTTTAAATATTATTTATTTATTTATTTTATCTACTTATATTAAAAACTGAGTATCTTTCTAACTATCTTTCTATTTTTCTTTCTATCTTTCTATGTCACGCTTCTTTCTCCTGAACGCCAATGAACTGAAAGTCGAACCAGGTACCGATAGATAGGTAATTTTTCAGGCTTCATTAGTTTCAATCTATATAATTATACGACTTTTAATTAACGAAGATATCAATTAATAAGTAGTCAAATTTAAAGCGATTAAGCCTAATAAATGATTAAATATGAAATCCATTGTTGAAACGTGGTTGCTATGAAACAGTGATAACAATGATAATGAGAATTTTGAATAAAGGCTTAACTAAATCAAACACGAAACTCATAAGCGGGCCACTTACATAGTATTTTTATCGCTAGCTACTTGTAATATTTTGAAACATTCATTTGTTGAAAAGCCATCTACTTATATTAAAAACTGAGTATCTATGTCTGCTTTTTTCCTTGAGCGAGCTGAACTTACTGAAACTTTCCTCACCATCTTGAAGGCGCGAAGCATCTCAATAATTCGAATGATTTTTTTATATAGGAAAAAAGTAAAGGCGTGAAGCGCCTGCTAGCGAGCCGCCTTGGCGGGGAGTAGTTTCTTGAAATTTTCCTCACTACTTTCAGGGCACGAAGTGCCCGTGCAACGCCGGGCCACGTGCGTGGTATGTCTTGAAATCGAATGAACATTAAATTATATCAAATAATATAACTTCAGAATGAGGTAAAAGTTAGAGAAGGGGGACGTTATGCATCAACATGCCGCAGGAAGGTAATCTAGCTGCCCTGGCAGCTAGTTTATTATTAATTTTCTGAAAGTACTCATTATGCGTAGAACAAAATCCCTTTTTTTCTCTTCCAGACATTCCAAGCACACTCACATACACAAAATAAATAAATAAATAATAATAATAAAGAAATAAAAGAACTAATTTAAATAAAAAATATTAATTAATTAATAATTTTTATTAAAAAAATCAGTAAATAATTTAAATAAATAAGTAAATAAATAAATTAGTTTTAAAAAGTCCCCCCCCCCCCAAAAAAAAAAAATTTTTGATGGCGCAACTTGCGCCATAATCCCCCCACTGTGCGCACTCCTGGTGAGGACCGACACCTCTGTTGATAATTATGTAGTTAAATTGTGTATGTACATACGTACATAGGTACACATGCATGTTGGCATTTTTTGAGATGGGGAAAAAAAAATACTGACGATTCAAATAACGCACGTAAGTTTTCACTTCTGTCAGCACTCACGGAGTGCCACTGTTTTTTTTTTTTTTTTTTTTTCTGACACATATATTCATTATTTTAATTTTCCTTTAACACACACGTGCAGATACCTTAAAACTGATATATGCCCCGCTTTGTGAGGGGGGAGGGGGAAATCTTCACATCAGCCCCAAGACCTTGTCAAAACGAACATAAACGAGCAACTCCAGGAAATATTAAGTAAACAATTTTTCGTTGACTCGACAACCTTACATCCGATGACGCGAATGAGTAATTAAATGCAAATATTGACGCAGAAATAACCGAGATCGACGAAATTTTTCATTTCCTTTCGGCCGGGAGGAAAAGGAAGTACACATTGAAAGTGAGGGTTGAAAAAACCCGTCTCAACGTTCCACAAAAATGCTCAAGTTGAGTTGTTTTTGTACATTTTTATGCTACAAAAGCTAATCAATAGGTGTCTTCTGGAAAAGCATTTATCGTCTTTTAAACATTTTATAGATTTAAACATTGAATTTTGGACAAAAAAAAAAAAAAAAATCAATCAAAAGCAGGGCCGTAGCTAAGACTGATTTGCTGAGATGGGTTCTTTACCTAACACACTTTTGAGAAAATGTGATGTACGAGAGCAAATTACATATTGACATTCTGAAAGAGCCTGGGGGGAAATATGAATAGTCACTTTTATCGTCATTTTGAGATATTAGCGCTTTCTATGGGCTATGAGGTGAGTCAGGCACGGTGCCAAACTTGGGTGCGGGTAAAGGGGGGTTCTTTTACTTCTTTTCTTTTTCTTCTTTGCCCCCCCCAGATCATTTGCAGGGTGAGCGGCAAACTTTCATTGTCTCTCTGCGCCCACCCCCCCCCCTATTTATTAACTCATTTGGAAAAAGCTAAACTATTGGCGTGCGGATTTAATCGATAGCACCGCTATTCCCCCCCCCCCAAAAAAAAAAATAAAAACAACAGGCGGGAACGAAATTCCGGAAATAATGGCTCACTGCGTTCAACGACAGTTAATAGATGATTTAAAACAAAGTACTTTTTTGGGTATAATCGCAGATGGCATGACAGATATTGCAGGAAACGAGCAATTCAGTTTGTATGTCAGGTGGATGAATCCCGTCACATCTGAGGTGAGGGAGGAATTTTTGGGCATGTACTCCCCAAATGACACAAAAGCCAGTACATTGTTTTATGCAATTGAGGATGTGATGATAAGACTTGGTCTTGGTTTTGAGAAAGTAAGAGGGCACTGCTTTGATGGAGCTAAAAACATGAGTGGCCATATAAATGGTGTTCAGAAACTGATTCAGGAAGTCCAACCCAAATCATTATTTGTTCACTGTAGCAACCATTCCTTGGATTTATGTCTACAAGAAGCTGCCCGGTCTTGCACTTTAATTTGTGAAGTCATGGCATTGGTGAAAGATGTTTCGAACATCATACTATCTTCAGCTAAAAGAAAGCAAACATATTTGAACATTGTTCTCCCTCCATGTGACCAGGACAGTGAAGAAAAACAAGTGTCCAACCTCATACCCCTTTGCCCAACAAGATGGTGCATTCGCGTCACTGCGTTAAACCGTTTTGTTGCTAACTACGAGAGGGTGCTGCAGACAGTATCAGCAATTTTAGACGAAAGAAGAGCAGCTCTGCTCTAAGGGAATATAAAAGACAGCTGAAAAAAGCAAAGACTCTGTTCGCGTTAAAAGTAGCCAGTAGAATTTTTGCTCCTTATGAGCAGTTTGCTAAATTTCTGCAAAAACCTGGCTATACTGTTACTAAGGCAATTACATGTGCCCAACTTCTGTCAGACACACTTTTGAATATGCGAACAGAAGAAAATTTTGATTGTCTCTGGACAGAAACTAAGGAAACAGCGGAACTGTTAGGTTTGGAGCTACCACACAGAATTCGCGAGAAAGAAAGGCTCCATGTCGCTTAGAGCACTCCAACGTGTCTGACAATTCAATTGCTGCGAATTTAACAGAAACTGTTAAACTCCGACAATGCTTTTTCGAAGTAATGGACATAGTAATTGAAGAAATTAAAAAGCGGTTCCACCAAACCGGAATGATGAATATTGTTCAGCTAGAAGAAGTGCTGACAAGTGCAGCAAGAGGAAGTCCCTTACAAGAAAAATTGGGTGTCCATGCAAGTGACTTCGATATCGAAAAGTTAGAGGCCCAATTAATTTTGCTACCCGCTGTAACAAAGGGAGAATTATCTTCCTTTGATATTTGCGAAAAAATGGTAGCAGAATCAAGTACCGTTAGACAGCTACTGAGTGAAGTTTTTAAATTAGTTGAACTTATTCGCACCGTTCTAGCTTCAGTAGCATCGGCCGAAAGGTCATTTAGTTCACTTCGGCGAGTAAAAACGTATGTATGATCCAATATGTCGCAAAAACGTTTGACCCACCTCCTTCTGTTGAACATACACGAATCTCGTATTACCAAATTGGATCTAGATTCCATTTGCAAGGAATTTATCTGCAGAACCGCCGAAAGAAAAAGAGTATTTGGCGTATAAATACCGTATTTTTTGCCGTTTAAGACGCACTTTTCTCCCCAAAATGGGGGGGGGGGGTGCCTGCGTCTAAAACGGCAAATACAAAAGCCCCCTATTTTCTAGATTTGCCTCTTTTAAAATTGGGTGCGTCTTATGCCGGTGCGTCTTATACGGCGAAAAATACGGTATATCTGGATTTTTTTTTCCCTAAAAAATTAAGAAATATGGAATAAAAAAAGTTTGTGCTCCATTGGCTGATATTTTTTTTCGTTTGCCCCCCCCACTCTCCAAAAGGTTGGCACGTCCCTGGAAGGAGTAATATCATCTAGTAGAACAACAAGGGGGAAAAAAGATGAGGATCGATCGAAATGAGTATGAAAACTCTATTAACTACACAAGGAGTTACGTGAAATCAAACTTTGTTCTTCGTTTTTCTCGAAATCGCTTTTTGGTCACTTTCATCTTCCCCCCCCCCCCCTTCATTTGTATGTTTCACTGGACTTTTGTTGTAATAGATTAATGACCGGAGAAAAGGTATTGATACGAGAAAATTCAAAAGGTCACATATGTGTTAAACGAGGGGGAGGGGGAATCTGATGTATGCACTACATGACTTCCTGCACGCCGATGTCTTTTCTATAACTCAAGAGTACATAATGGTGCAATCGAGCTCTTGATAAAAATCTCCAGTTTAGCTTCGCTCGAACTGTTGGCATTGTTCAACCAACTCAAAACCAATGTTTCCTTCAGCAGAAATAGTTACGTATAAAAATTTATATTTGCTTGTTCATTATAGACTCGGAAGCTACCCATATGATTTAGCTAAAAAATTTATAGCTCGCTTGGGACATGCTTAAAGTCTCGCTCAAAACAAAAATCGACAAGTAGTTCTTTTATCTTTTGTTTTTTTACCTTTTCAAGAAAAAAAAATCAAGTAAAATGTCTTCATAAAGGCCTTTACATGGGTTGAAAAATCCTTGCAGATATTGATATCTGTGGCTTGGTTCTAAAAGGGCCTAAGTCAAAAATGTTAGTTTCGAGAAAAATATTTTGGATTTTTTAGAATGCTATAACTGTCTTATATTAAGATTCCCATTATTATTTTTTGGTATTTGTTTATTGTTAGTGTAAAGAAACATTATTTTATCACATGAAATTTTTTATATTATATAAATATATAATATATATAATAATTTATATAATATAATATATATATATATATATATTATTATATATTATATAGACATTGGCCTTTGTAGAATTAGTTATACTAAATTGGAAATTTTGGATGTAAATAACACAGAATGTGAAAAAATTGACATTGGCCCTTTTAGAACCAAGCCACAGATATTTATTTGACCGATAATCAAAACGAGAAATTGGCATACCTTATCTTCAATGAGGACATCGGCTCCGTGTCCTAGAAGCTCCTGCACTATATTCACAGATCTTTGCAACACGGCGATCATGAGAGCCGTTTTGCCATCATTCAGCTGTTTGTTGACGTCAGCGTCCAGGCTTAAGAGGAGTTCCACCAACTTTTTGGCACCCTGCTCGATGGAAATGGTCAACAGTGTACGTCCCTCCTTTAATAAAAACATTTGGATTTAGAGAAGAATTGCTCTCACTAGTATTTAATAGCGGGTTCACAGTCATATTATCTAGCACTAGCTCATTACCCGGCATTGCCCGGGTGCTTATTAATACAACATAGCTAATAAAATTGTTTTTGACCTATTTCATGCTAAAATGAAATAGGGGAGCCTGAAATTGATAATTCATTGTTAACTGTAATCTTTGTTGGAAAATTTGTATACTTAAAATCTTATCTCTATTACTCTATCTATTCAAAATTGGAAGAAAATGGCCATTTTGAGAGAAAAAATTTGAATTTAGAGAAAGCTTTTTGGATTTTTTAAAAATTTCAAGTCACTATCTGCTGCAATTTGCAAGTTGAAGTTTCTGTTGTGCTTGAAGATTTTAACAAATTTTTTGGCTATTACTTTGCCTTTATCCATTCAATTACAAAGCTCCAAACTTGATTACAGCAAAGGAATGCTAATGGTTGCGGCGGTAAAAATCGGCTTTATGTGTGACCCGAAACAACTCCGAAAGCAAATCTCCATATATTATTTCTCTAAGCCGAATCCTATACCCGGTCGAAACTCGCTCATTTCTTTATCGAATTGCAAGAAAATTTATGATTTTGAAGCTTATCCCGCGGGCTATTGATGAAAATTAGACCCACCCTCTAAAAAGTGTCGGTTCGTTTTTTATTCGAACTTCAATTTTTGGGCACAAAATTGACTCTATCTAGCGAAATAATTGTCGTATCGTCTCCATTTTGATTTCATTCGAAAGATTTAAAAAAATGCGTTCTTTAGAACGTTTCTCCGCTAGCGCCGCGTAACGAGAATCTCGAAAATCCACGTTTAAGCGACTTATAAGCGATTGAAGTTTGAAAAAGTTAAATTTTTTGCTCCACTGTCAAAATCGTTACATTGTTGTTCAAATCAATTTTAAATGCGACATTTCAAGCCAAGGCTTAGCTCGGTAAACCTTTGTTGTAACTTTTATTGTTTCAAAATACTATGGTAGTTTTGCGATAACGTTAGTATTTAGTTTAGTAGTAGCCTTGGGTATATTTGATTTTAATATAGGGTATCACTTTTGTAGTAGTTGTAAAAGTGAACGTGTCTTTGATCTCTTTGAAAAGTTGTCAGAACGACGGCAGTAGATGGCGATGTTGTGCAAATGAAGCCAATAAAAATTGTCGTATTAAATTTTAAGTTTAGAGTTTTTTTTTTTTTTTTTTTTTTGCGGAATTCCGCACGGGTCACCTAGTTTAAAAGTATATTCAACGAAACAAAGAGTATTGCGGATATATTGGGAGTTGAAATGAGGATCCCCAGAACTGCCATTGTACAGCAAAAGCTTGCTGATCCCATGGAATATTTCCGGTTAAAGATATATTTGCCCTACTTAGATTTCCTCATTTCCGAGCTAGATGTCCGTTTTGAGAAACAAAATAGTGATATCATATCAAAGTTACAGAAAGTAGTCCCCAAACTTTACTTTGAGAACAATTTTCCCGATGACGATATTATTGATGCCGCTCAAAAATACGAGGGTGATTTACCCTGAAATATAAAAGCACTTTCAGGGGAATTACTTTTATGGAAAGAATTTTGGGCTGAAAAAAAACAAAAAGTTGACACTCCCGTGTCAGCTTATAAATTTGCTGCAATGTTTCCTAACATTCAGTATATTTAAAAATTTTTTGTGTTTTACCTATCACAACTGCCACTGGTGAAAGATCTTTCAGCACATTGAAAAGAATAAAGACATTTTTAAGATCCACTATGGGTCAGTAAAGATTAAATGGTCTTAGTATGCTATACATACACCGAGAAATTAAAGTAGACCTCAAAGAGGTCTTAAATTTATTTGCCAAGAAGCATGCTCGGAAGCTACAATTACAATTCATTTAAATCTTTGAAATGAACTTCTTCAGTATTCTTCATATATGTCCGTGTGTTCCTTATTCATTCTGTGTTCTTCTTTTTTATTTATTTACAAGCACTTGCTGGATGAAATAATGTTGTGTACGTATTCTAAATCAAAGCAATAACGTTCCCCCAATGCAAGCTATCCACAAAGAAATAAATACTTTCAAAGGACACTTCTATTTCCAGAGTCATACTATACCATGACTACTTGATGGAATGCCATTTATACCAGGAACCGATAGGTAATGAAAATACGATAATACATAAGTATATGACAGTTGTTTGTTTTTAACAATAATAATAATTTTTCAGTAAAAAAATTAAACTGGTTTTGTGCCCCCTCTGTAGATATTTTCTGGATCCGCCACTGTATACATACATCCATTTTTATACATATATAGAAGATTCATTCCTTTTTCAATTTTTTGCCATAAGAAACAACAACAACAATCCTATAGTTCGGGCAAACCTAACCTGGTACCATTACCCCTGGGAAGACTAAGCAGATCCTGATCACAACATTGCTACGTTGCCCAGTTAGGTTTTCCACTACCACTGTCAAACATTTTTTCGCGAGACCTCCATCGAATCTGCGCATGCGCGAGGTCTCTTCTGACTTTCTCGAAATAGGGGAAACGCAACGAGGAACTAGCAAGCGAACAAAAACTGAAGGCATCGGGAAGTGCGCATCTTAAACCTATCTCCCATTTTTCAAATGGAAGCGTTCGTGGCTGCCAGGCGCACAATACGCAAACAGACAATATAGAATTGTTGCTGTTGTTGTTGTTGTCTTGCACGAGCTAGGTTGGTAATTTGGGGTGCGCTGCTTCACTTCTCCAACTGTGCCGTCATTTGGGTGTGAAGTCAGACTTTCACAGTATAGGGATGCCATGGGGGGGGGGGGGGTAGTCAACGTTTAGAGGGGGCAGGCAACTATTCACAGCACAGCAACACATTTACACAAAGGAAGGACAAGAGAGAGTTCTTTCTATCAAATGTAGCAGCATTTTTTTCATTTGTATCATATTGTAAAGTTAGAATTTCATAGTACTTTATATTTTCCTTTTATGTAAGTTTCCCAAATACATAGCTACCAGCTTTTGTAGCTAAAGAATCAATTCCTCCTAGGTCTGCATCGTTATCTTTCACTTCATCTTAGAAATTACTTCATCAGAACTGCTTTTCATTTTGAAATCATTATTATGAGGGGGCCAAAGTGCCCACTTACCCTGAGAAAAACCAATGGGTAAGTGGGACCCCTCCCCTTAAACGGTTAGCTATAATATTTTGCATAAAAATTCTTATTGCAATGTGTACTTTAGGTTAAACACTACAAAAAAACTTGATGAACATAAAAAAATCACAAAAAATAACATTGAAACACTTCTTTAAAAAATGTTGCTTGAACTCGCAAAAGATTTTTTTTTTTGAAAATTTCTTTGACATAAATTATATGATCCAAAAAAAAGTTCCATGAAACCCAAATGTATGCAAAACTAATCATTGTGATGAAATATAACATGATCAGTACAAAAACCATGTGCGCATTTCAGTTTTAAGGGGACGCTGCAGTGGAAAATAATATCAGAATTCGTCTTACACCACTTCCTTTCTCTTTCTGAGGGGAGTGTACATCTGTGAGGTGATTGACATTTAAACCACCAATAACTGGACCGTGAGGAGAAAGTGGGGGGACACACGTCCCCGTCACTTTAGGGGAGAAAGAACCCCTATTGTGAATAGCAATCTGAAGCTTCAGGCGAAAAT
>JAXGGA010014846.1:0-30890 GCA_038373865.1 Uloborus plumipes | reverse complement strand
ACGAATTTTAATTTTAAGCAAACTGCACAAAATATTGCAATTCTAAAACTTTGTGAAAGATTTTATTGGTAGCAATGCAAATGATGGTATTTCGAAAGTACTTATATGTACGCCAGGGGCGTTTAATACGTCGACCAAACATGGTGTATGTTTATACGCCCAAGGCAGTTAAGGGGTTAAAAAAATATTAAAATTAAATAAAATTTCATTCTAAGCATAAAAACTGCAAAATGTGCTTCTAAGAATTCAATTTGGCTTTCATAAATAGCTTAGATTTTGTAATGAGCATTAAGTACATACCTGTAAAACAAATGGCTTTGCAATGCAATGATTTTAATCAAATGCAACATAGTAAAAATGAACAATATTTTAATACATT
Organism: Uloborus plumipes; assembly: GCA_038373865.1. Lineage (NCBI taxonomy): Eukaryota > Metazoa > Arthropoda > Arachnida > Araneae > Uloboridae > Uloborus > Uloborus plumipes. The sequence continues at coordinate 30,511 of JAXGGA010014846.1, read as the reverse complement.
TTCCTTTTTCTACACGTAAATAGATTTGGCGCCTGCAAATCAAGAACCTAAAGATCATAATAGCGAACTGGCATCTTTAGGAGAAGGTGGTGAAAGCGGAATTATCACTCATGAGAAGTCGGTCGTGTTTTCCATTTTAGAAAACTGCCTGTGCTTGATTGTGCGTCAGCTGCCTCAGATTAGTCCGACCCTTGCAAGTAGTACCGGGACTGTTGTCCAGAACTCCAAGTGTAACAAGCAGTTTACTAACAGTACTCCACCTTTAGTAACTTCAGCGTTGAAGGTTTTAGTGCAGCTACCGAATTTATGTTCCTATTCAGGTAAGATTTTGTTTTTAAATGTTATTAAGAGTGATATGTTTTGATTTGTTTCATTACTGTGTAATATTTTACCATATCCATGATTTCATTCATCATTGGAAGGCAACTTGCTAGTTAAGAAAATGGCTAATCTTGCTGACATTTGAATATACCTCGGACGTAGCAAATTATTTATTAAATGTGAAAATTCAACATAGCAAAAAGTTAAATATCTTTTGATAACTTGAAAAATATTTTAGAAGGTTCAATCAAAGTAGATGCATTAAGAAGTTAATAGCAAAAAATAACTTTACAATAGCTGCATCAGTTTACTTTTTATTTAATGTTGTTATATTGTGTTAATGAATTTTAATGTCTTTGCTGAAATTCTCTTTTCTTAAAGCACCATTTACTTAGAAATGCATTTTTTGTATTTATTTATAAGTATAACATTTTTTTTATTTGCATTATATTACGAATAAAAGATTTTAACTTTTAAAAATCTATTTATAGCTTCTTCTAGTGTTGCTTCCGTTGTACTTCATTTGATAGTGGGTGTCCTCAAGCAGTTTTCGACGGAATCTCTGGAGAAGTATCAGTCATTTTTGGATAGTACGTTAGAATGCTTGCAAGACCTGTGTTCAAATCCTTTAGCCAGAAACAATGCTTGCAAAAAGGACTGGGTTGGTTTACTTCAAAGTGGCTTAGCTCATATTAGTTACTTTTCTAAACCTGGTAAGTATTCATTGAACAATAGAATTCATGGGCTTTAACCTTTTGGATTCAACTATTCATATAAAAGTTTTCCTTTCGAGACAGGCGGTACAACTATTGAACCATAGATCCCTTTTTCTCTGAAAACGGGAAGGTGCAATGGCAAGTACTTAGGTTATATGACTTCACAATTCGAATACAAAGCCGGTAATCCCCCAGTAAGGGGCTATGAAATCTTGGAAAAATCCCCAGCTTCAAAGGGTAGAAGCGAAGATTTCAACCCAGTCCTCAAAGGAAAAAAGACTTGCCATCCGGTTTTTAAAGGTTAAATCTAGTTTTGTTCCAATTTGATTGCTTAACGCTAGGATGGATTACTTCTTTATACCTCCGAATAACCAAGGGAAACATTTGTTAGTTATAATATGAATTATAACTACACAGTTTACTTGTAATATTAAAATAGAAAATATATTTCGAACATTTTTCCAATGTGCTCAGTTATTATCCAAAAGGGGAAATGTAATTTATGTCTTTGGAAAAACAAGAAAAAATAATTATTCCAAAACTTTGCAAGTGAATTTTTCTCTGGAAAAAGGTATGACTGAAGGTCACATGCTTAAAATCACTTTTAAGTTTGCTTTTCGCATGGTTATGTATTCCAATAAAAATAAAAGTAACCCATGGTGATTTTAACCTTTGTTAACAGTTTTAGTTATTCCCAAAATTTGTATGGAATCAAAATATGATTTTTTTGTAGCAGTTGTTTATCAATGTTTAGAAAAGCCATAACACATCATACTAAAAAATTTTGAGCATACCTTTAACTCTTTATGGTCAAATTGACCAACTGGTCTGAATGCTCTAGTGTTAAAAGAATTTGTCATATTACAAATTAATTTGAAAATAAAACCATTTCTGCATATTCACCGTAATAACTGCAACTTTCAAATCCACATATAAATCCACATACAGTACTCAATTACGATCATAACAACAATCTTTGATGTATATTAATTTATATAAACTTATGCTTTTGTTTGTATTTTCATATTTTAAGCTTAGTTGTTTTCTGTAAGTGCTGATCTTTTTAAAACTTAATTTAAGCTGTTTCTAGATCAACAATCATTGAAAAATATTTTACAGGTGTGAACCTGACGGAAACGGACAAGTTGATTTCGATCCAGTCGATAACCATTTACATCACTTCCACCCCCAAAGAAGTGGTTTGTGTTCCAAATTTACGGCAACACTGCATCAACACATTCACGCACGCACTTCAACAAGATGGCACTCTGGTAAATGCTTCTTTAACCTTTTCATAATTTAATGACTTGAAACGTTTTATTATCTGGATTATACAAGTATAATGGTGTTTTACTTGATTATTTTATTTGGATTTTCCTCGGGACTTTTTAGGAAGGCACTGTACCCTGCTGCTTCTTTTTTTATTGCATTTCTTAATGTGCATTCCTTGCTTCTTAGAAGTTTTAAGAAAACTTTATCACAAAGGCAGTTTTTTTTTTGCTTTGAAATGTATTTTTCTAAATTAAATTTGAACATATGATTTTTTTTTTTTTTTTTTGTGATTTTAACCCTTTGAGCGGACGTGACGTAAAATTCCGCATTTAGTTATTTTACCAAGTTAATTTACAGTCCAGAATACTTGAAAAAAGTACCAATATAATTAGGAACTTAATTATTCAACTCTAATTTATTTCAAAATGGTTTTACTTGATTACTTGGAGGGAGAAAATAAATTATTAAGGGGTCTTAAAGCAGAATACATGGCGCTTAAAGGGTTAACCTTCTTTTAAACTAAACATTAAAAAGATTAGTAATTGTTATTTAACTTTTAGACTAGTAATTATTATTTAAAGAATAACTAGGGCTATGTTGAGAAATACTTGGGTTTTGAGTTCATATGTAGTATGCACAAAAGAAAAACACATTTCTACTATAAAATTTCAATTCAAAAAAGCTCTTCTAATTGAATCAAAGCTTTTTATCTAGAAGCACCGTCTTTCTTTTTTGGTCTGAAGGAAACAGTACATTTCAGCAAGTTAAATGTTTTTGATTCTTTCATGGTTTAATGTTTTGAACAGAAGACAAAATTTCTTTGTCTGAGGAAGACTGTTTTAGCCTTATTAGTTCATAATATTACCCAGGGCTCGCATTCCCCCTAAAATTCCTAAATTTCCTAAAATATTTCAAACCCCCTAAAATTCCTAAAATTGTACTAAAATTTCGTGGCATTCCTAAAAAAAATAGAAAATTTACGGAGCTCTTTAGGCGAACTTAAAATAACTTTCTGAAAGTATTTTATAGCCAAAAGTGAACTTTTTCTTAGATATTTAATGTGATAAATAGACATTTTACAAAATATTTCGCTAAAAATGAATTCTTCACACTATTTTTCATCTTGGGTCAAACTTAAAATTCTTCCACTTAAAAATGAACTATTTAATCTTTAAAATAGCTGTTTCATCGCTCTACCTGAATGAAACATAACCTGCTGTGAAAATTTTTAACTTTGAGCTGTTTTTGTGCGCCTAAGCTCGATTAATTGCGAAATTTGCAATCTGTTTGCATCCGCTTCTATAAAACTTGTTCATTTTAGTTTACTGTTTAAATTTACTGCTTGGATAACGTTAATTTTATTCTTACCATTAGTTTGAACTTTGTTTAATTTTCTTTTGTTTATAGATTAGGCTATTAGATGTAGGCTCCTCATTTAATGTCAACCCATTCAAAAATGTCAATCCTGTTGCATCTGAATCAGTTCAAACCATGCAGATTCTTAAAAAGTAGCATTAGTTTTTATCAAACTTTGTTTTTGGTTCAAAAAATATTTTGAAAAATTAAATAGATTTAAAATGTTGATAAGGATGTTTAGATAGCATTGAAATTCAGGAATCAGAGAATCCAACCGATCTAGTAAACTTAGGCAACTGTTATAAAAGTATGAGTTGTACTAAGCCAATGATTCCTTTTCCTTACTTTCATTTTCTATTCAAAACTAGGGTTATTATGTCAATTATAATTATTTATTATTCTTACAATTTATCTTAAAATTTTTGCTTTACAGTTTTTCTTCACTATTTGCGTACTTTTTCTGCTTTTAAAAATGCATTAACTTATCAAGTCTTAAGTTATTGGGATTGTGAGGTAGCATATAGAAAATTGTAGCCTCGGCTTAATTTGATATTCAGAAATGTTTATGTTACTCCAAATATCACAACTCTTAGGGGGGAAGGGGGGCAAGCAAACATATGGGCTTTTGACAATACTTAGATATTACGCTATTTGTTTCAAAACAAAGGATTGTTGTGAATCTAAAGAACTTTATTCAAAGGAAACTTTTCTGGTAATTAAAAAACTGAAGAAAAATATTAACAAGCAGGTTTATTTTTAGATAATCTTAAAACTTTGAAATCAAAGTGCATTAAGCGCAGCTAATAGAATTTATAAAGCTGTGGCATTACTTAATGATATATGCAGAAAATTTTACCCATTAAGATTTTCTAAAGTTGTCCGGCAATGGAAAATCAATTGTTTTTAGTTTCTTACATTACATTCAAAAACATAGGGGGGGGGGGGAAGAAAATTACTAACTAAAAATTGTTTTGTGATGAAAAATGGTTTTCGATTCGTAACATTGAATATAACAGACCAAATGGGTTCACTTCACAAACTGTTTTCTGGGCACTGCTGTTTTACTACATAAAAAAAATGATAAAGAAAAAACTTAAAAACAAATTTATTGGAAAGAGCGGGGAAAAAATGTAAATTTGCAGATATGTTGAAATAGCAAAAATATGAGTTTAAAGAATGAATATTATCTCTGGATTTAGTGAAATAGCATTTAAAAACAGCTGTAGTAAGATGTTGTAGTTAAAACATTATGCAAGTAATTGTTGAACCGATTTAATAAATTTAAATCTGTAGAAGCTGATCAACAGGAAAAATTCAGATATGTCTATCTTTGAAAGTGAAAATTATGAACATGTTGTGTAGCATTGAAGCATTATTTCTTTTTTGTTTTGACTCTTTTTGTTTTTTGTATCGGAGGTATTTGAAGGTTGTAATTTATGCTGTAATAAATAAAATGCATTTTCAGTTTGGTTTGTCGGGTACTACTGTTAGGGACTTATTTATAGTCAAATAAAATCGTAAATTACCCCTAAAATTTTGTCAAAATGTTCCTAAAATTCCCCTAAAATTTTGAAAAAGTCTACTGCGAGCCCTGTTTGTGCATAATACAGTGTAAATGGCTTGTATATATGAGTCATTTATTAAGGGTTTTGAATAGTTCGACCACTTTGTGTAACAGAGGAGACAAATGAGGTTTGAAAAATATATTTCTAACCGTAAAGAAAAGTTAATTACAGAAACAAGTATAAAATGAACTAAGCATCCTAAAACTAATTCTGTCTGCAATTTCAAGAAAAAATATTTTTTGCACTATTAATGCGACTGTAACCGAGTGGACATCCCACAGTGCAAATTAACTATCATCAGCAAAGAATTTTAGGCTTATCTTAGTTACTGATTATATAATTCAATGTATCAAAGTAATCAAAGCAGATACATTACTTGTACTTATTAAAAAAAAATATCACATTGAATGCGATTGCTTATTTTATTTCTGAAGGGCTTGTAACAGAGTGGACAGTTTGAAACATAAAAAAAATCTAGGAACAAAGATAAATAGGTGTTTTTCCAAGATTTTTTTGTTTACATACATAAAAATCAACAGAAAGGGTGTCAGAAGAATTTTTTGTGCTGTGCATTGTAAATGATTTTGTTGTTGCATTTCAGTTTAAGAGCAAGAATCTGAGAGAGTGTCACGCCTGTGATTCATGACCTCTCAGATTTTTTCCAAAAAATTACCAAATGTTTATTATCTTATTGAAAGACCAAATCCAGAATGTTTTGCTCTAAAGTTGAGTTGTTTAGTTTTTACGAACCCCTAAAGTTGAAGGTGCGGCATCAAAAATTAAGCGGATTTTCAAGACATGGAAGTTGCTGTGAGCCAAAACTCTTACCAGGAACTGTTTAAGTCCAATTTTCTTTTTGTATATGGAATATAGAAGGTTGAAACTTTACAAAATAAGTGTTAAGTTTGAGGTAAGTTGTTGCCGTATGGTCAGTGAAGGCCCTCGAAACAAGGCATTTTTGACGTTTTTTAGCGTTTTTGAGGTCCAAAAACAGCTTGTACATTTCAGTTGGCACGGCAACAGTATTTTCCTTTGAAAGACCAGTGTAAGCACTTTAAAATAATGTATAAATAACCAAGGAAAGTTCAACGTGCTTTTAGTTGCGTAAGGCCGAAATATGAAAAATGTCATATTTTACCGATATTCAAACAGTCATAACTTCCTCTGCCAACAACATATTGAAATATTTTTTTTGCCAATGTCATACTCTATTCTTTGTCTTAACAGAACAGTTGAGTCTTTTGAGGCAAAATGCTTAAAATTTTTTTACAAAAAAATGCACAGGCTAACCTACATTTTTTGTAAAAAATCACTGACTTTACGGCAACAACTTACCTCAAATTTAACATTCATTTTGTAAAGTTTGAACCTTCTGTATTCCATATACAAAAAGAAAATTGCAGTTTAACAGTTCCTGGTAAGAGTTTCGGCTCACAGCAACTTCCATGTCTTGAAAATCTGCTAAATTCTTGACGCCGCACCTTAACCTTTAGGGATCCATAAAAACTAAACAACTCAACTTTAGAACAAAACATTCTGGATTTGGTCTTTCAATAAGATAATTAACATTTGGTAAATTTTCGGAAAAAAATGTGAGATGTCAAGAATCACCTCATAATGCTAGGCGTGACAGTTTCTCAGATTCTTGCTCTTAATATGTGTTCCCACTTACAATGCTAATGATTGCCAAAATTATTTGCAGCCTTGAACTAATATGGTAGGCTGGAATTTCTGTGATGGGATGTCACACATTAACAACAGCTACAATCGATCAGATTTGTTGATAATTACTTTTATTTACACTTTATTTTCCAGCTTGCCAGAAAAATTTTCTATAGGGCAGGTGTGATTGTGAGTTTATGGAAAAAATACCTGAAAGTTTTGAAGAGAAGTGTGTGGAGGGGGGTGCTTTTTTCAAAAAACCAAGGCTCCTATTATTTAAGCACACCTAATTTTATAATTATACATATTTAATAATAAATTGTCTTTCATAAACAAGACACATTTCATACATTCGAATAGTTTCTAGTCAAAAACAATAGAATGGCATCTTAACATTTTTGCTCGATGAATATTATTAGTAACTAACGAAAAATCACCGAAAATTCGAAAAAAAAAAAAAACGAAGGTGGGAAGACAAAAGCATAGTTAAAAATATTGTATTTGGTATTTTCGACCATGAAAATACCAGAATCGATCATGAAAATACCGGAAATCAGGTAAAATACCTGAACACAATCACCCCTGATAGGATTTATTCACGACCTTCATGCTGTTTCCTGTTTCTGAGCCATTGAATCACTTCCATAGCTACTTTTCATCAATAAATTTTATCATTTTGGCAAATGGTCTTGAATCCCATCTTACTTAAAAACTAATTTGCTATCAGAATACCAATTTTATAAGGGAGTTTATAAATTAGTTCTGTATAATTTTTAGATATACTGGATTTGGATTAATTGTGTTTTTCACGATATAGTTCCCCAAATCTTTCAGTTAACACTAGTGTCATATGATGGTTAGTTCAAACTGCATATTGGATGAAAATGTGTCAAATCTATCAACTATTTCCATTGTTTACATATCTAAGAAATGAATGAGAACCCAATTGAACTTTTTTTTTTGCTTACAATAAAAAAATTTTATTTCTTAAAATAAGTATTGTACCTATGCAAGGTTTTTCCATGCTGAATATCCCATCCCTTTCCCAACCTCCTCAAGTTTCAGAAAATTACTTTTTCTTAAAAAAAAATATAAGATAATTTTTGAAACTTTAAAATATTTATTCTTATTTTCAGCTTCAACTCAAAGCCATATCATCTCTGAGATCCATATTTGCCCTGCCAGATAATGCAGTATCTGGACCCTACATAAATGCGTTGTGCCCGAAGCTGATAGAAATGATCGGTCAATTTACTACCGAGCTTTCGACACACATTAGTTTCTCCCCTGCAAAAGTTGCTGCCGTCAAAGAATTGATTGAAGCAATGAAGGTGTTGGTCGACATTGCAGCTAATGATAAAAGTAAGTGCATTTATCATTTGCTGTTTTTTTACATAAGCATACATTTACAGGGTTGCCACGCCACAGGGAAACCTGAAAAAACAGGGAATTGAAAAATCAACAGAAAAACAGGGAAAATCCAGGGAATTTTGAAAATTTCTTCAAAAATCTGAAAAGTGCAGAGAATTTTACTTTTTTTTCAAAAGTTCAAGCTGCCAAAATGCATTCTAAAATATGTGAACTAACAATGAATAAATTTATGCGCAAATGAATAAAATAATAATAATAAATAAAATAAAATAAATAGTAATTTTACTTCTCAGTTTTTTTTTTTGCTAAGTTTATTCATTTATAAGTAAATATTTTATTGTGTATTATAGAAGCAAAACATATTTATTACTTAGTTTGAAATGCATTTTAAAGCTTATGCTAATTTAATTAGAGAATGAGATTAGTCATCAATCCGTTCTATGATATCAGTTTTAACGAATGCTGCTTTGCCTCCCTATGTTTTTATTTTGTTAGTTTTTTTTTTCTGTGCCAGGATATTAATGTTCAAAAAGAATATCAGTGTTCGCTCGTTCGTAATACTGCATATTCATGCAGGGAAACACAGGGAATTTTTCTCCCAGAATTGAGTGGCAACCCTGATTTATAAAAATAGCTTATTACCCCCCCCCCCCCCCCATTCCTACCGTTGGAACAAATTCTGGTTGCATTACTAAACTGAGTTATTCTTACCACACAATCAGAGCAAATTATTTATCTTTTGCTGATATAAGTTTTGTGATTGGTTTGAGGTCAATTTCCAGTACATTAAAAATATTGAATTTTGTATTCTGAAAAATAAGTGTTGTTTCTTAATATTTTTGATATTTAATATTGAATTGAAATTTCAGCTTTCTTTATAACTCCTATGCTGTCTCAGACTTTCCAACCTTATAAAATTAGAAATCAGGAGAAATGTTTGTACTGTGGAATCAGATAAATGTTTATTAGGTATAAGTTGTAGAAAAATTAACATTTATATTGAAGGAAGGCAATTTAAAATAAATATTTTTTTCTGTGACAAAGATTGGATTAATTTGCCTTAACAGTCAAGCGATAACATCCCGACAAAGCTGGACGCAAAACTAAAAAGCCCTTTGATTGTACCCATGACAATTAAAGTTTGACGATTTTTTAAAACTTCTTCAAAAGCAGGAGAGTTTACATGTAAAAAATTTCTCTAAAGGGGCTGTCCACAAATAATGCCACACTTTGAGGTAAGGGGGTTGTGAATTTATGACAAGGGGGAGAGAAGGGATAACAAGGAGTGTGACATTACGCAATTTTTTGAATGATAATATGCTCATGAAAAACTGACTAAGTCGGGTGCAGCGTGACATTTTGCGACAAAGACAGGGAGGGGGTCGAAAATGTTGCAAAAAAAAGTGTGGCATCATTTATTGATAGCTCCTAATGTAATAATTTGCTGATTTTTAAAAAATGTGATTGATACTTTAACGTGCCCTTTATTTTTTTACATTTAGAACTTCTGATTGTGGGCTTGTATATTCCAACACTCGTGAATCTCTTAATCGAGCCGGAATCACAGCAGAAATCATCTTCGGAAAAGAATGCGGTTCACTCTTGTGCTTTACAACAGCTCATGAAAATTGGACCTCAATATCCCCAAGAATTCCGTACAGTTGTGAGCAGAAATTTACGTTTGAAAAGTAAACTGGAGACGTGTATTCGAGCGGCTCAAATGGGGACCGACACGAACAGGGAACAGGGTGAGAACGGTTCTCAATCAAACGCAAGAGTGGCTTCACCTGCGATAAAACTGAAAACTGATTTCAGTAATTTCACCGGGTAACGTGTGTGTCGAATACTACGGAAGTAGTAGTGCTGAGTCATTCTTAAGTAAGTTTAGTTCTTCCAAGTTGTACTAACCTTTCAGCTGTATTTTGATATATGTTACTCTTTCGCATTCTATGAATATTTAGTTATATTCAACTAAAACGATAGAAGTACTTATTAAGTAACTGCGATACAAATGATGATTAACCTTTTAACTGTCATGCCCGAGATAGTCTCGGGCACAGCTGGTTTTCGAAAATGTCACGGCCGAGTATTACTCGGGGTATTTTTTTTTTTTTGAGTGCATCGTATTGTTATACCCGAATATATATCGGGAGACGTTTATTTCGGCTTCATCTCTTTGTCAAACCTGACAGTTTCTCGGGTTTGTGCTTGGAAAAGTGTTAAAAATCAAAATAACTTGACAGTTAAAGGGTTAAGGCTTAATATAATAACCTATTATTTAAATTGAAAGTAAAGAAAGTCTAAATGGTTGTGAAATATTAAAATGTGTTTACTAAAGCTACATTTTAGGCTGTTGCAAATTTGCAGCATAGCTTTTCAAATGTGAGAATGGACCAAACTTCCCCATAGGAAAAATGAGAGCAAGGCAAAGAAAAGTGATAAAGGTAGGATGAGCTACATGCATTTTAAATGTGCTAAGCAAGAGTTTGTACCTTTTTCCAACTGTTCACGTAGTATTTTTTTTTTTTTTTTTTTGAATTAAAGGATTAATGAACAGAAACACAGTAAAAGCTCCAATTATCCAGATTGATTTAACCTATAATAGCTTAATAAAAAGCAATAAATAATTAGATGAATTTAAAGAAAAGTTTATTACTTTTTTTCTGTTATAGTATGTTATGCACTTCAATGACCAAAATAACTATTTTACAGCTTTTACTTGCATTCTGTCAGGGGTGATTGTGAGTTCATGAAAAAATACCTGAAAGTTTTTACGAGAAAATGCCTGTGTGTGTGGGGGGGGGGCGTTTTTTTTAAAGCCAAGGCCCCTATTACTTAAGTACACCTAATTTTATAGTTAGACATACATGATAACTAATTGCCTTTCATATAAGCAAACAAGACACATTTTATATATTAGATTAGTTTCACATAGTTTTTGGTCAAAATATTATGCATGCATTTAATTAAATTGTAAATGAGTAAAATAAAGTTACTTTTGAGTTGGTGTTTTACAAATTATCTCCAAAAAATGTATAAATAAAAATATGTTTCATTTATTTATCTCCCAACTAAGGGTAATAAGCATCTGAAATGAGAGAAATTCGATTCTTATATCAGATGCAAATCGATTGCATTGTTTGAAATGAAGGCACCAAAATCGAAAAAGATGCAAATAAAATAATTTATAAAAGTTTTTTAAAAAATTAGAATGGCATTTTAACATTTCTATTCGATAAATGTATATCGATGAATATATAATTATCGGTATAAACACCGAAAATTCGAAAAAGCAAAAAAAATACCGGAGGTAGGAAGATGAAAGCATAAATAAAAATATTTTATTTCCGGTATTTTCGATCATGAAAATACCGGAAATCCAGTAAAATACCGGAACACAATCACCCCTGATTCTGTACTGAAATGTATCATGGTTTTCACATCCTGAACATTCGTTTTAGATTCACATCAAATGCTATTTTTTTTCTTAAGTGTGGCAAATTACTGATCTTACTCTTCATATCAATATCAACCTTTACTTGCGGTAACATTAATAATAAAAAATAAAAATATAATTACATTAGTAATAAGAAATAAAAATTGAAGAATACAAAGAGTTACGAGCTTTTGGATTTAAAATATGTTTACAATTTTAGTTGGTATTTTGTGCCTAACTTTAACTTTTTAACACACTTCACGTTATTAAGACATAGTTATACAACAGAATGAAGCAATCGCAAAGCTAGAGCATTTACACTCCACTGAAAGTAGTGTCTCTATTCATTTGTTTCATTAAGTGCAATGACATTACCTATTTCTTTTTCTTTAAAGCAATCTGGATAAAAAAAATTGGAGTTTCTCTGTTGAAAAAAAAAATAATAACCTTCATTTTGTCAAGTAAAATTGTTCTAAGTCTACACTGTTGAAACTACAGGTTGTACAAGGAAGGCACTTTTTAACCCTTTGGATCTGTGCTGTTCATATAGAAATTTTTCTTTTGACCCAAATAGTACAACAGTTCAACCACATATTTCTTTTCCATTGAAAAGAGAAGGTATAAACTGTCGTACCAGACGTATGAAACCTTTAAAAAATCCCCGGCTCCAAAGGGTTCGAGTGAAAATATCAACCCTGTCCTCTAAAGAAAAAAGACTTATGGTACAGCATGTGTACCTCCCGGTTCCCAAAGGTTAAGGGTAGCACCCTTTAACCCTCGTGGGTTCTTAGGGGACATATGTGACCCCAATGCAATTTCTGTTTGATATATCTTGTTAACCAACCATTTGTCTTTAATGGCATTTTGTGGCTTTTATTCTTCTAGTTTTCCATTCAAAATAATGCTATTATTGTGTTTTATTTTTCTCGAATTGCATTTTTTGCACACAAGACCCTTGGGGTCACTTCCCCAGAATGCCAAAAAAAGAGGATGTTGCAACTTTTGTCCAAAAGAACTGGACAGGAAATGCATGGAAAAATGTCATAAGCGTTTGAAATTCACTTGCAAAAATCATGTTTTTTTCAGGTCTGTAACAGTTGTAAATAAATCTACAGTTATTGTAAGTTTTGCTCTAAAATTTTAATTTTTAATGCATAAACTAAATTTTACTTTGATTGTGTCTTTTTATTTTATGTTTTTAGCATTAAAAAGTGTGTGAACTTAAATAATGCATGTAACATTCAATAATCATAATAAATTAATTAAAGGAAGCATTGGGGTCGTTTATGACCCCAAGGGTCTTGAGTGTAACTGAAATGGGAGGGACCCACGAGGGTTAAAGTGCCTTGCACAACCTGTAGTTTTAACGGTGTTAATACATTGTTACAGTGTTAACAGTTTTGTTAAAGACCAATGTTGTCAGCAGTTGCAAAAAAAAAAAAAAAAACAGAAGTACAATTTCATTTGGTTTAAATAAAAGTTGAAAGCATTTTATTAGAAGCAAGGCAAAGTACTTTTAATGTTGCATTTTTAAACAGGTTGTTACTTTATAATTTTGTATGTTTTTGTTATTTTTATACTGAAAAAAAAAAGTCTTCTATGTTTAAGAAATGTAATTTACATTTCTGAAGGTGGTTGAGCAAAGAAAATTGTACATATTTAGAAATTAATATATAATTTATTTGTAAATATACTTTTTATATACCAATTAGATACTTAAATGTAAAGTATAAAAGATATGTATTTACTATAATAAAGAGTAATTTTATTTTAATTGGAACTTGTATTCATTAACAGGGTTCATACTCAAATTTGAAAATTAAAAGTAAGGAGTTTTGCAGGAGCTTATTTTAATTTTTAAGGAGTGTTTTCTATTTGAAAGACTTATTTTTTTAACAACATATTAAAAAATAAATAAAATTCACAACTCTTGTATTATTAATTTTTTCCAACAATATATTGAATAACACACTAAAGTGAAAGTCAAATATGAATTTACTGTTTCACTCAAAAAAAATTCAAATACCGAATGGGGGGGGGGGGTGTAACCATAGAAATAAAAAGACATTTTACTTATTTACCCCTTAGCAAAGCAAAGTAAATATCAAAAATCAGGAAAATTAAATTCTCAAACCGGATGCAAAGAGATTGCATCATTGAAAATGAAGACATCAAAAGTATAAAAAGGGAAAAAAAATGTATTAACGCAAAACAATTTTAGAATGTCATTTTAACAGGTCTAGATGATGAATATTATTATTATCGATATAATCGTGGAAAATTTGAAGAAAGGAAAAAAAAATTCGGATGTGGTACGATAAAAGCACAGCAAAAAATACTGGATTTCTTGTTTTAACTCGGGGGAAAAATACCGGAATTCAGGTATAATACCCGAACACAATTCACCCTTTGGGATTAGTTAAGGCCCCTATATATACGAGCCGGCGCATCAAGATTAAGTTTCACCACTTTGGATCCAGCGCGTGTTTGAGTGGTTGTCTTTTCTAGCCAGTAATCGCGTTTTGGTAATTTTTCACTGTGAGCAATTATTAGCGGCACGTGGATTTGGCAAAGCGCAGCAATGTGCCAAAACTTTTTCTGGTAACCCTACTCCGCAACAATGAAAATTTGAAAGTAAAAGTTAAGGAATTGGATCCAAAGCGGTGAAACTTAATCTTGATGCGTCGGCCTGTCTATATAGTGGCTCTAGGATTAGTGGTAGAAGAAAATACTTAACAGGAAAAAAAACATGCATAAACAGAATAAAAAATAAGGAGTTTGTAAGGAGATAATGGCAAAATTCAGGAGTTTTAAAGGCCCTTATTTTCTCTTGTTAAAAAGCATGAGTTTGTAAGGAGCGTACGAACCCTGAATTAATATGAAAAAAAAATGACTTCCACAACATAACCTGAACGGTTCATACAAAAATTATTCCTACAGCTTAAGATAGCAGTGTCATTAAATAATACTTAGCTTATTTTACCTTTGAAATCAACTACAGATTTCATAATAGATGTTTTTTGTTTCCAATGCTCTTCTCCCCATATTTAGTGATAGGCATAGCAAAGACATTTGCCCCTTAATACCAGGTGACTCGCTTTATCCCAGTATTTTCATCATTTAACTATGCAAATAACATAACACTCATAAAAGTACTGAAAGGGATTGAACTAAAACATTTAATGTCATTTATATACATTTGGTTTACAATTTTTCATATCAAACTAAACAGCTGCTATCCTCCTTTGTATTTCACTTGTGATGTCAGAAACTTCTTTAAGAGATAAAAATTTCCTAAAATAAATTTAAAAATAGGCTAACATTAAAAACAATACCAAATAAAGTAGAAATAAACTTCACATCAAAATAAATCTTTTTACTACAAGTAAAAAAAAAATAAAGTTAGAACCTTGTTGAAAATGAATATAGTGCTTCTAATTAATAAAACTAATACCAGGATAGCTCTTATGAAGTCAAATTTGCTAGAAGTAAATAGATTGATACCATAGTGAAATTGCTTTAACCCATAATGCCTGACCTTTTTTTTCCAAAGATATTTTGTATACTGGTTACAAACAGTGTTTAATGGACAGGAAAAATAAAAAAAAAATATTATGTAAAAAAATGTTTTATTAAGAAAAGAAAAATCGTCCCTCAAAAGTTACGATAGACTCCAGAGTGTACATACTTTTTTTAGTACAAATTTTTTCTGCCTACAATATATTTAAAAAGATATTTCATAAGAAATAAAATTAGCAATTAACATAAACTGGGAAGCCAGGAATAACTTTGAAAACTTAGCTTTTTTTCTTGAGATTGTGATCGATGTCATTTTTGATAAAAAAAGATCATATTAGAACTGCTACAGAGCACACTTTACAATGGGTATGTGCTGCAATCTGTTAATAACGAATTGAAACAATACCAAGGTACTCATTGAACACTATTATTTGGTTGAAATGTTCATTTTGGGGAAATTCAGACTCTTTTTTGGACCGTCCCTAAAAAAGGGACGCTAGGCATTAATGGGTTAATTAAAAATCATGTTTTACAACAGTAAAAGTTTCTAACTATTCCAGATTCTTTTCAAAGTCTATTATCACATGGACTATGCTGAATTTTTTATTTCTCACAATCAACTTATGCTTGGTGATCAGACAATTATCTTAATATGTAGGGGATAGAAAGAAGTTGATTTCATTGGAAAATAGAGATGAGGCATTATCTCCGTTTTCCAATATTATTGTTAGCAATTTTATACTTTACTATACTCGGTTACATCAAGTTTAGAAATTTTGTGTCGTCTCTATGGAAACTGTACGAAAGAAAACAGCTCCATTCTTTTTTTATGCACTGCTGTTGAGGCATTTCATTTGTTTTATGTTTATCGAATGAGGCTTACGTTTTCAATTATATCCTCATGTCTCAGTTATTTCTCACTGTTTTCTAACAAATCTAGTCATACATAAATAAAGCAACACTTTCTGAGGAAAAAGTTGTGCTTCATTAACGTTGATTTTTCAATAGAATAATAGTTTGCACATAAAACAATTTGAACCGTTTGCATTTAACCATTGTTGCAAAAGCTAAGTGGGGAAAAAAGTTCATAGCGCCGTAACTATGACAACCATCAGGGGAAAAGTGCAGAGAGTGGGAAGTTAAATTTACTTTGAGCCACCAGCTCTTGTTACATAGGGTATAGCAACCTAACTACTACTAGTAAAAATTAATAAATTAACTTGAAAACCATATAATAGTGCACTACTAAAAAAGATCTAAATAAGTAGCAGTCTTAACATGTTTATTGACATGTAAATTATTTGTCCCTGCCTCTGTCACTCTGTTAATCGAAATATGCCTTTAAGTCTGCCAAAATTTTAAGAGAAATTGCCAAATTTAGTGAGTTTTGGATATCATCTTTTGCACGCTTTGTAGATGGATGTCCTGCCATGCACGGTCTGTGAAATCGCCTTATGATTTCCATTTTTAACCCAAACTTTAAATTTGGTGTTTTTCTTAAAATTTTCGTTTTTCTTGTGCTTCAAAAAAATAAATAAACTGTAAATATAGAGGGTTAACCATTTTTTGAAAACAATACCTGAACAGGTTCAGAAATGTAGCAAGACATAGTGTGCATCAATAGATTAAGTTTAAAATTGAAAATTAAAAAAAAAAAAATACTTTCAAAAACTGCAGAATATCTTATGTAAGAATACTAACAAGTAGTGCAAAAACATTAAATGAGATTAATTTTAATAAGCTTAAATAAATTCAAGAAAATTTGTACTCAAATGATTAGTTCCACAAAAATATCTCAAAGGATTCAAAATTAGGAAACTTCAGCAAATTAAGAGGTAATGAAGAGTGAATTAAGCTGTGACTTAAAAGGTAAAACTTACTTTAAAAGCTTAGATATTCTAGGCACACATTCCATTTCTTGAGCTTTAGTAAAACCTTTCTGCACAATCTATAAATGAAATCGTAGAAACAATTAACTTAATTGTGTGATGGAAAATTATTTAACTTAATGCTCAGATATTATAACATTTTTAAACCCAAAATGTATGGTTTTACCCTGCTTCAATAAAAAGCATTCAAGTAGTTTAATAAGAATGAATTAAATTAGAATGTTTAACGAAAGAAACACAAAACCAAAATGTATTTAACGTTGTAATATTTTTTTTTCCCTTTTTCTAATTATTATTATTAATTTTTTTTAAATAATATACCTCAGACTACTTGACATGAAATGATACATTCCTAGTTTTAATGAATTTTTTACACATGTGGTTGGTCAGCGTGAAATTCTAAATGAATTGTCAAATATTGCTAGCTAAACCAAAGTTTGCAATATGCTCTAAATTAGACTAACAATTATCTAAAGAAATTCCCATCCTGCATTTTTCCTCGCTAGAATATGACATTGTGGGGATAGAAACTGACTGGTTACAACACGATTGCTAGCTAAAAGCTTAATTTCAATACACATTTTGAAAATTGCATCCTATTTCGGAAAGCAAAATCTGAAGAAATATTTTACTCAAATGATTGCAGAAAGCTTATTTTTACTTCAGTAATTACTCGATCTAAAATATTTTTTGCATCACATTTAAAATTAGCTTTTCAAAATCAAATTTTAATCAAGTCAAACAACAATCAGGGCCAAAAAAGAAAAAAAAAAAAACAGTAATTTTAGGGGATAAGAGACTCAATAAGTACTCAAAATCATATAAATTTCCTTATTTTAAAAAGCCATTTATTAAAAATCGGGGTCTAAAGGTGCACAACTTCGGCTAGGTGCACAGCTGTGTACCAAGTTTCATGTTTTTAGCCTTCATTTTCCAAGGCCTTGCACCTCAAGCAAACAGTCGGGTTATTTTTTACAATATATAGTTTCATACAAATCGTCTCACTTTATTTCGACATTTAAAATTTTTGTTTGCTTCGTAAATACAGTAGAGAGCCAATTATCCGGGATGTTTGGGACCACAGCTATCCCGGATAACTGAATTTCCCGGTTTTCTGGATCGCTACGAAGCGATATTTGCCAATTGTTTGTAAAACCCAAGTTACTATAACAAATAGTAATGCATCTTAAAATCTGAAGATAAAACGATCCAGAAGTGCTTATAGATATTACAATATTAAAAATTTCTGAGCTATATGCCACTTATATGGTATTTATGAAAAAACAGTTCATATTGATGTAGGTCTTTCAAAAGGAAAAAAAAAAAAAAAGCTCTTCCTTTTTTAGAAATTGCCAAAAATGCTTATTTTAAAAAGTGGCGGAAAAATCGACAAAATGTTGCCGGTTTTCTGGTTTCCTGGTATTTTGGTTCCCGCATAAAAGGTTCTGTACTGTACTAAAATCATAGTATGAATTTGGTTAATTTATGATTATTATTAGTGTGCTATTATTACTATACATAAATATGAAAAATTGAAGCATTTTCCAAACATGAGTTGGTTGCTTAATTTCCCTTAATGAGCTTTGTAAAATTTTCTTATTTTATAACAACTAAAAATAAATAAGTATAAATGCAAATCAATAACTACTGCAGTACATTTTTAAATATTAAACACAAACTTTAAAATTAATTTTAAACAGCAAAGTATTTTACAAGATACATACATCATTAGAAACACCTGCCAACAAGGCAACATTGAATCCATAACTTTTTGGACAAGCACCATCAATAAATTTATAGAGAAAAGTAATTCTTTCTAAAGCTGGACAATCATTATCTTTTTCCACCATACAAGCCTGTAACAAAAATTATAAGATTGAGTATACAAAATTTACATTGTCTTTATGCGTCAACAAATATCAGAAAATCTCTATTAAAGCTTTCTTAAGAACAAACAAATTAAATAAAGAGAAAAGTAATAAAGACGAAATGAAATTCCATGCTGAGGCATTTTATAATAGCACAGCATTTGAAATCAACTGTGGTCTGCTGAATAAACGCAACTAAAAACTGTTTTGACCACTACAAAATAAAATTCAGTAGCCCCATGAAATAATTAGTTAACTAAACCAGGAAAAATGCAAAATGGCAGACAGCTTAACTATGACATCTAGAATCGCTGGATGTCATGTTCAGCACTTTCGATGGCATGTTAAATTCATTTTAGCTACCAGTTTGAAGGTAATCTCAACAGTAAGAAAGTAATCAAAAAATTAGAAGAACTAAATAACTTATGGGAGACCATTAAAAGTTAGTACCATATGTCCAAGCCCGACGGTAGGATGAGAATGGAAATCTTCCACTAAACTATGGTAATGAGTTGAAAACAATGTCCTGCAGCATATGGAGTTGGCTAAATTGTCTAAGACGGAATAAGCAATGGCTGTTCCATCATGAGTAGAAGTTCCTCGACCTACATGGAAAAAAAATCAATCACATTTTTAAAATTATGCAGTAATAGAGAGATTCATAACAAATAGCCTCATTGTAAACATCATATAGATACAGGAGTAGCAGGAATTGTGACCAATTAAGAAATTTAGTAAGTTCTAAGACAATAATTATCCTCGTTAAAATATCTTCGAATTTAAGATATCTCTTTTTCTAATGGAACTCATGCTCGTCAGTCTTTCGGGGTTCGGGGGGGGGGGGTCAATTGCCCCCACCAACCTCACTTCGGGAAGTCAGTGTATTTACATGTAAGTAAGCGTGCTTTTTGTCATACTTTGGCAAATTTACATTGTGTTTACACCCTTTGCCCCCCCCCCCAGAAAAATTCGAAATGAGGGGCATGATAGAACTGTGTGTTGGCTGCATTTAATGAAAATGTTATTATTAATGATTATAAATGTGGGGGGGGGGGAGGGAATGAAGTGCGATACCGTGACAAAGGAGGGAGACGGAGGGGGTCAAAAATGTTGAGATGAAGTACAGTTGAGGAGACATCATCAATAGACAGCCCCTATTCTATTCAGAAAATAAAAAAGTCAGACTGTTTGCTCTCTCTATAATGAGAAACCAACTGTGGCGTGAACACCAACTATGTTTTAGCTTTTTGAAACACCAGTAAATGTGTGATTCTAGCTTTTAAGTCGTTAAAACTGGAAGAAAAAATGTAATGACAACATATGAGAACATGTATCCAGTGCTGTAAATTAGTACTCTTAACACCTTAAAAGATCAAAATAAGTAATCTTAATTTTTAAGCAGCAATGAACCCAAAATCTTGAAAGCATATAATTACCCAATTCATCAACAAGCACAAAGGAATCACGTGTAGCATGATGAATAATACTTGCTGTTTCACTCGCTTCCACAAAAAAGGTACTTTCTCCTGAAATCAGAATGAAAGAAAACAATTACAGGGGTGATAGTGACTCAAAATTAAAAACCCTGAAAGTGAAAGGTGAAATGTAATGAAGCCTGAAATTTTTCTAATGCTCTATGTTTCATTTGCAGGGATGCCCTTTATGTAGAGAAGGATAGCGCAGATTGCATCATAGACATTTTTGGAGGGATGTTTTTGAAAAGGTCTATTTTTTTGGGGGGGGGGGGGGGCATTCACATTATTTGCAAATGTTAATGGAATCAACATAAAATAGCAAATAGGAAGATAAATATTTCATACTCATTTAACTTGTTTAAGAAAATCAGGACTTCAAGCCTCAAGAATGTAAAAGGAAACTATTTAAGAATTGAAATTTCTGTTAGGTAAATGCCCGTAACCTAGATAGTGAAAAAAAAAATTCTACCTTATACAAAAATGAACTTGTGTAATGTTCAGCTTGTTTTCCCGCTAAGGAGGAAAGGGCGAAAATGAACAAGAGTCAAATCATGAAAAAGCATTCTGTGAAACCCTGAATACTTATTTGGAAAACCCTGAAATCAGGGGTAGCCCCTGAAAACTACCACCCCTGAATATAATATATACCATTCGTTTAACTGTAAAAGGAGAAGTTCTACTGTATTCAGTCACAATGGGAGCATAAGTAAATTTTCTTGTCATTTTCTCTCTATTGATGTATCTGTTTTGAGTATAAGTATGCATGTACATTTTTTCCTTTTCTTTTTGTCAAAAATTGTAGTTAAATTTTGAACAAGATTATCTTTCAGGAAACTTACAAATTTTAAAATACACTATGGTAGGAAAAAATTGTGTAGTATATATATATACACTGAAGTGACAAAAGTCATGGGATAGCAATATGCAAATTTTCAGATGGCAGTAGCATCGCATAGAACAGGTATAAATGCGCAGTGCTTTTACAGAGCTTTCATTTCTGTTCAAGTTATTCATGTGAAGAGGTTTTAACGTGATGATGACCGCACGACGTGAATTAACAGACTTTGAACGCGGAATGTTAGTTGGAGCTAGACGCATGGGTCATGCCATTTCGGAAATCGTTAGAGAATTCAACATTCCCAGATCCACTGTGTCAAGAGTGTGCCGAGAGTATGAAATTTCAGGCATAACATCCCACCATGGACAGCGCAGTGGTCGACCGCCTGCACTTAAAGATCGAGACCGGCGACGTCTGCAAAGAGTCGTAAATTCTAACAGACAAGCAACACTGCGTCAAATCACCGTAGAAATCAATGTGGGACGTACAATGGACGTGTCTGCTAGAACTGTGCGGAGAAATTTGGATTTCTTGGGCTATTCCAGCAGAAGACCGACTCGAGTGCCTTTACTGACAGAACGACATCGCTTGCAGCGACTCTCGTGGGCACGTGAGCATATCGGTTGGTCCCTAGATGAATGGAAAACCGTGGCCTGGTCCGATGAGTCACGATTTCAGCTGGTAAGAGCCGATGGTAGGGTTCGAGTGTGGCGCAGACCCCACGAAGCCATGGACCCAAACTGTCAGCAAGGCACTGTTCAAGCTGGTGGTGGCTCCGTAATGGTGTGGGCTGTTTTTTCATGGCATGGACTTGGTCCTCTAGTGCGACTGGACCGAACATTGACTGGAAATGCTTATGTGCAGCTACTTGGAGATCACTTGCAGCCATTCATGGACTTCATGTACCCAAACAACGATGGGATTTTTATGGATGACAATGCGCCATGTCACCGGGCCACAACTGTTCGCAATTGGTTTGAAGAAAATTCTGGACAATTCCAACGAATGATTTGGCCACCTAGATCGCCCGATATGAATCCCATTGAGCATTTATGGGACACCATCGAGAGGTCTGTTCGTGCCCAAAATCCTGCCCCATCAACGCTTTCACAATTATGGACGTCTATCGAGACAGCATGGCTCAATATTCCTGCAGAAGACTTCCAACGACTTGTTGAGTCCATGCCACGTCGAGTTGTTGCACTTCGCCGGGCAAAAGGAGGGCCGACACGATATTAAGAGGTATCCCATGACTTTTGTCACTTCAGTGTATATGAAGGGCCAGGGGAAAAAAAGAAGAAAGTGACCAAACAGCGATTTCGAGAAAAACGGAGAACAAAGTTTGATTTCTCGTAACTTCTTGTGCAGTTAATAGAGTTTTCATGCACATTTCGGTCGATTCTAAATCTTTTTTCCCTTTTGTTGTTCTACCAGATGATATTACTTCTTCATAGCCCCCAGATAGCGCTAATATCTCAAAATGGACGAAAAAGAGACTTTCATCCTTTTGCCCCCTGGCCCTTCATATATATATACTAGCCGGGTACCCGGCCCTGCCCAGGTTTCTGTGGGTGTAGGGTGGTTTAGTGAAACTCATTTATAAATTTCCCAACACTAAAGTGTATATCTATAAACATAATGGCTACTTCTGTAAACAATGGCTATGTTATGGATAAACTATAAAAAAATAATGCAAGCTAAAAAAAAATAGCAAGCTACAAATAATGTTTGAGTAAATAGGAAATGTTATAAGTGTTGAAAGTCGAGCATCTGGCAACAACCCTTTTTTCATTATTGTGCTATCGCCGTTTGGCAACACACTAAGTCTTTTGTATTTATATCGCTATGTTTCGTTTCTAAAGTTTCAACGATGCTTTAATGTTGTGTTATCTTTCTACTTGTTATATTAAAATTCTTGTTTTCTGCAAACGGTTCGTTTTTCACAATAGGTTATGGGCGATAGCGACGCTAACCTGCGCAGATAAATTGTAAATGACGAAGAATTTTAAATTGGTGTTTTCGAAGTGAGTTTATTATCGATATATTTCCACGGTTGAACTCTGGTATTCTTATTTTTAGTTCCTAATATTTAAATAGACGACGTTATTATGGAACCTAGAAATTTTTATAACTGCACCAAGTTAGAAGGTGTATCTAACTGGATTGACTGGAAATTCGAAATAAACTCTCTGTTAGTGCTCAACGATTGTGAGGGCATTATTAATAATTCCCTTACCGAGCCACAAGCACCTATAGAAGGAGCAACTGAAAAAGCGCTAAAGGAATACAACCAATCGGTAAAAGCGTATGTAAAAGCAAATGCGAAAGCAGCTGTTATAATTCGCACAAATGTGTCGCCAAATGTGTTGAACTTAATACGCATGCATGGCAATTCTGCCGTTGCGATATGGAAAGAGTTGCTGAACAATTTTGACAAAGTGTCAAGCGTAAAATTAGACACTCTTTTGCAACAATTTTTCACTTTCCGGATAGAAAAAGGTGAAGATGTTATGCAAGCATTGGCACGTTTACGAACACTGTGGGTTGAACTTCAACGTGAGCAAGAATTGAGCGGTGAAGGAAAATTACCGCCAAACCTTCTAGTGCCTAGAATATTATCTAT
The DNA here is from genome assembly GCA_038373865.1 of Uloborus plumipes. Taxonomy (NCBI): domain Eukaryota; kingdom Metazoa; phylum Arthropoda; class Arachnida; order Araneae; family Uloboridae; genus Uloborus; species Uloborus plumipes. The sequence goes on along the minus strand of JAXGGA010014846.1, from coordinate 6,600 downwards.
CCTTCCTGAAGATGAATACCGTGAATTCAAATCGCAGTGGGATTCATTGCCAAAGGCAGAAAAATCGCCAGAAAAATTAATTGAACAAATCAACATGCGATTGCAAAGACGAAACCAAGAAGTTAGAGACGAGACGACGACAACATTCACAGTGGATGCGAAATATGGTGCAAATTGCAATGAAAAGAAATGGAAGAAGGGGTGGAAAAAGACACAGACGGTGAAAAAATCCCAGCCTTCTACAAATAATGCCAAGACGACGAATAAACTTAGTAAGACCAAAGACGGTGCGAAAGGTTTTAATGGCATCTGTTTTCGTTGTAATAAGCCCGGGCATATTGGTAAATTTTGTCCAGATTTTCCTGATACGCCATCCATGACGAATGGCCAGACAACAACCTTTATTGCGAATTCTAAATGCAGTGCATTTGCATGCCAAGACGATGAAAGTGGCCGAAATGTGTGGCTCAAAGACGACGGAGCTACAGCACACATAACGAATTCAGCTGAGTTCTTTAAGACGTACCGTCATTTTGACAAACTAGGAGAAATCATGGTTGGTAACAAGCAGACAATACCGGCCTACGGCTGTGGGGACATTGAAATGTGTGCAATAGTTGGAAACGTAGAAAAATCTATAGTTCTCAGTGACGTACTATATGCACCGAATATTGGCAAAAATTTGCTATCAGCTTCAAAGGCGATGAATCGAGGAATCTCGAACTTTGGTGATTCAGACGACATGACTTGTCGTTTCTTCCGTAAAGAAAACCCTGATAATGTACTTTTAGAGGCTCCATGCTCACCAAATGGACTCTTTGAACTACGTGCAAAACCAGTCAAACCAAAAGGAGGTTCTGCCGCTTTTGCCTACTTCATTGAGAACGACATGACAACCCCTTTCCCTGATACGGCAATGACGGTGACGACAAAATTGCCGTTATCACTTTGGCATCGACGGCTGGGGCACCAGGGAATACAATATGTGAAGCAGTACCTACGTCAGAATGATATCGATTTCATCGATGATAGAGTGTTTTGCGAGCCTTGTACATATGGTAAACAAAGTCGACGAACGTTTAAATCAAAGAGATTCAAAACACAGACGTGTGGCGAGATAATACACGCAGACTTGCTTGAATCCCCAGTATTGTCAAGAGGTGGCAAGAAGTATATGTTAGTGCTGAAAGACGATTATTCAAAGTTCAGAAGCGTGGAATTTTTGAGGTATAAAGACGAGACTGTGGATAAAGTCAAGCAGTTTCTTGTTCGGACCAACAAGGAAGGGATAAATGTTAAAGAACTGGTTACAGACGGTGGTCGCGAGTTCAACAATGCGGAAATAATGAAGCTGACAAACGATGCAGGAATCAAGTTTCGAGTAACTATGCCATATACGCCTGAACAAAACGGATTGGTCGAAAGGGAGAATCGAACAATAATGAATGCAGTTCGCACTATGCTGAAGGATTCAGGCTTGCCGCAGTTTTTATGGGCAGAAGCAGCATCTACCGCTGTCTACATTCTCAATCGAACAGGACCAAGTAAAACCGCAGGAGAATCTCCGTTTGAGAAATGGTTTAGACGCAAGCCAGACATCAACAAGATTCGAATTTTTGGATCAGCTGCATTTGTACATGTACCAGATGTCAACAGAAACAAATTGGAAGACAAAGCTGTAAAGGGCTATTTGGTTGGTTATTGTGACGACGATGGATATCGAGTGTTCATACCGTCAAAGAACGACACGATAAAGAGTACCAACGTAGTGTTCAATGAACAGCAAGTTGGTCCTTCTTCCCAGCCTGTAGAAGCGACATCTAGTACTGGTTCATCAAACGACATGGAGTTTAAACTTCCGATTATTGATGCAGACTTGCAGGAGGCTGATAATCCATGCGAGGATGAAGCTGAACCAATACAGATGACAACTCATACATTGCGAGACCGTTCAACTATCCAACGCCCTGCCAGATTTGACGACTACGAAATATATTGCAGTGTTCTCAAGTTGAATGAGCCCAAAACATATGACGAAGCAACGAAATCTCCTGATCATGTCAACTGGAAACAAGCCATGGACGAAGAAATGGCTTCACACGCCAAACATGAAACGTGGCGACTTGTCGACCCACCCAATGGACGAAAAATCCTTGGCAACCGCTGGGTTTATAAGGTGAAAACAAAGCCAGACGGCTCAATAGAAAGATTCAAGAGCCGTTTAGTCGTAAAGGGGTACACACAGACTCCATACATTGATTATGGGGAAACATTTAGCCCAGTCTGCCGCTATGATACTATTCGAGCTATAATCGTCACAGCAGCTAAGGAGAATCTTAAATTATTTCAAATTGACGTAGAGACAGCGTTCCTGTATGGCGAACTGACTGAGGAGATATATATGCGTCAACCCGAAGGATATGATGACGGAAGTGGGCGCATATGCAAAATGCTCCGACCTCTATACGGCTTGAAACAAGCTGGACGATGTTGGAATGCCAAGTTTACTGAAGTATTAAAGAAACATGGCATGATTCAAAGTAAATCCGATCATTGCATGTTCATAAGCAATGATAATGGACGTAAAATGCTAATGGCAATTTATGTTGACGATGGAATTGTGGCTGTTCAGGATGAAGCAGCATTTTTCAAATTTATAGATGAACTCAAGCAACATTTCAACCTTAAAGTGACGACGCTCAGTTGTTTTCTTGGACTGCAAGTTGAACGTTTGAAAGACGGCTCGCTCTTCTTGCATCAAGAAGCATTCACAAGAAAGGTTCTTGATCGATTTGGAGATGCCAAAACATCACGCATTCCCGTGAAGAAATCGAGTCTCACTGTTGATTACAGTCCGCCAAATGAAGATGGTATGGTCCAGATCAAAGAGGCAAAGCCTCTAAGCAGTGAAATTCCCTACAGATCAGTAGTTGGCAGCTTGCTTTATTTGGCGATGGGATCTAGACCAGACATTGCTTATTCGGTAAGCTTAGTGTCACGTAAGTTAGACAGTCCTACAGAGACAGATTGGGAAATAGTACAGACCACATTAAGATATCTATGCAATACCACTGGACATGGTATTGTGTATAATTGTGAAGGTGACAGAAGTCTAATGTTGTTCAGTGACGCAGATAACAACAGCTGTGCAGAAACACGCAGATCTCGCACAGGTGTGATTTCTTTTTATGGTGGAGGTGCAATTACTTGGAGAAGCAAGCTACAGGAGGCAATATCCAATTCAACGACGGAGGCGGAGTTTATGGCGGCAGCCGATGCCACTAAAGATTTGATATGGTTGAAAAGGTTATTTGGCGAGATTGCTAACCACGTTTCAGTGCCAATCTTACAGATTGATAATCAGAGTACTATCAAGTACATAAAAAACCCGGTGTTCCACGCACGTACGAAGCACATCGACCAACGATACAAATTCGTCCAAGACGAATTTTTAAAGGGACATTTTCGAATAAATTACGTCAGAAGTGACGAGCAGCGTGCGGACATTCTGACGAAGGCACTCCCAGCACCGCAGTTTTATTCACAGAAAAATTTGATTGGTGTGAAGATTATCGACGAAAATTAGTGACATTTCATGCCAAATGAAAGAGGACTGTTTCATGCTCGAAGGAGGCTGTTGAAAGTCGAGCATCTGGCAACAACTCTTTTTTCATTATTGTGCTATCGCCGTTTGGCAACACTCTAAGTCTTTTGTATTTATATCGCTATGTTTCGTTTCTAAAGTTTCAACGATGCTTTAATGTTGTGTTATCTTTCTACTTGTTATATTAAAATTCTTGTTTTCTGCAAACGGTTCGTTTTTCACAATAATAAGCTTGGTATATTAAAATAAATATATATTTACAGTATCAATCGCACTGAAATTAACCATTTCCAAATATTGCTCGTTAAATAAGTCCCATTATTAGTTTCTATCCTCGTGATAACATTGGTGAGGTGAAAACATCTTATGTACCTAATTTAGAAATTTTTTTGACTATAAACACTTTCTATTCTCTAACTATTGCCAAAATCAATTTTTTTTTATTTCACCCGTTAGCGATTGTTGGCTCAGATAAGTATAAAAATCCTTAGAAGGCAATAAATTCCATACTTACTCCAGAGAAGCCTTGGTTCAAAATTTTCAATATGATTACAATCAATATTGTTGCTGCATGGCACCAAATTTTTGCAACAATGGGTTGAAAATTTAATCATTTAATGGGGAAATGACATAAAATTAACTGTTTTCCATAATAACTTTTTGAAACTAAGCTTTTTAGAAATAAATTAGAGCTTATCCTGCTCCCTGTTACTGTAGCTATCCACGGCGAAAAAATGGTTAAAATCGGTCCAGTAGTTTGGAAGATTATCCCGGACATACGTTTTCAAAAGTAGTCTTTTATGTATATAGATTTTTTAAGAATGGAAATTAAGGATCATACAAACTTACAACAGAAAGGGGTTATTGGCTTTCTATAAAATAATGATGCACTATATCCAGATGAAAAAAAAGGAATAATTAAAATAGTATGAGACAAAAGTAAATGAATAAAGCAATCAACTGAACCTTATTCAATGATTAATCATTTTTTAAAACAATAAAGACTTAGAAGGAATTTATTTTGAAATAATATCATTGCAATTTATATAATTACAAGATCAATGCTGACAATTTAAATCTCTGAAAATACTAAGTATTTTTGATTATAAAGGCTTTTCTGCAGAAAAATTGAAATCACTTAATACACAGCTGATGACAACCAATATGTATCACTATATTTAACCAAGGGAACTTCTCTTTGTGCCAATATATCTTTATATTTCATCAGAAAATAGATGGTAGTTTAACTTACTCAAAACTGAAATCTTTCTTACCTTTACTAATTTGATCATTCGCTCCAACTCTAGTAAATATACGATCAACAGGTGTCAACTTCATTGACACAGCAGGAATGAAGGAGCCCTAAATTATATAAAAATTATTGTTATTATTTTTTGGAAAACAAATTAAAATCTGTTGCTAATTATCAAAGTAGTAATTCTAGTATGACAAACATACAGAACACATAAAATTAAAAACAGACAAACCTGTTGTAGAGTGCAAAACTAAAGAGTAAACAAAATATGAAAATGGACAACAAAAATGTATAAGTATAAAAAAGAGCACTTCACACATTAGAACTTTCAAACAAATTACCTTTCAAATAAAAAAAAATCAAAATGGGCTCATCCATTTAGGAGCTATGAAGTCACAGTCACACACACTTTTTGCATCTTGAGTTAAAAAGAAAATCAGAGCAGATTATTTATAATTTGGTCAAATTTTAAAATGTTTTCCCTGTATGCTATTTTGATTTTAATGTCTGCTCTTAGAGGAGAAATGTTAGCATTAAAATTCTTTTATAAGTTTGGAAAAGAAACAGATGAAAAACTGAATGCAGTTGTTATTCAAAAAATTAAAAATGCTTATTTTGTTACAAATTTAAAAGCACATTTTTATGACACTTTATCATCCCTCTCTCAAAGAAAAAATAAATTTAGAGTGCCACAAAGTTTTTAATGATAAAATGCTTTTGTATATCAGTAGTTTAAAAATAGTAACTTCCTGCTATGTAGAAAACGGGCAATTGATGTTGAAAAAAAATGTTTTTTATTTCTCTTTTTTAAGTTGATACAAGGGATGCACCAATTAATTGGCCATAATGGTAGAATTGGGCTGATTTATCGGCGGTAATTTGAAAAAAAAAAAAATTTTAAGTAGAACTTAAACGAGAAGCTACCATAAATAAATTTAAAAACAGCAAAGTTTAAAAGACAAAAAATTCAAACCTAAATTAGCCTGCCCACCACAGCCTCCTGCCTAAATTTAAAGAAAAAAATATGCCTAGTTGAAGTAATGTAACTTCATAAGCAACAATATGGAAGGTGGCTCAAAGACATTTGATTAAACTTTGAAATTATTTTAGGAAAAGTAGGAAAATAGAGAAAAACAGATTGAATCTCAGAAATGAATTTACTAATTTATTTCTGAGAGACAATCTTTCAGAAATAAATTAGACACACTAAAATTGAAATTGTAAGAGGGAAAAAACATGACGGAGAAATTAGTAGTATTAAAAATAAAATTCATCACTAATCAGTTATGCCAATTAATCGGCTGACTATTAACAGTCGATTAATTGGTATTCAATAATTGGCCAATTTGCTTATCAGTGCATCCCCAGCTGACACTTCAACAAGGATTTAGATACAATAATTTAAAGATAGTACACATGCACAATTGCACAAATTAAAGACCAATCACAAAAGCAAGCACAAAAAATATAAAAACAAAAATATTTAAGAAATCACTCACTACTTGAGCCATAATGACTAAAGCTCCTGCTTGTCTCATTAACGTGGACTTGCCACCCATATTTGGCCCGGTAACAAGGACTACTCTTCCGCCACTATTAATGTTCTCCTTTCTTTCTTTCATTTTAGAACCAATGTAGACACTATTCGGTATGTAGCTATCGTCTGAGAAATATTTCAAAAACGATGGGTGCTTCCCTTCGACGATTTCTAAAAACGGCTCGGTATCGTCATCCCGGCATT
>JAXGGA010014845.1:0-30890 GCA_038373865.1 Uloborus plumipes | reverse complement strand
TAATTGTGTGCAAATTCATAGTGACCACGTTGTAGTTTTGTGAGTTTTGTGTAGAGGAAAGTTCCGGCTGTAATTTGTAATAATTTAAGCAATTATAAGGTTATTAATAACGTTGTTATGACACAGGAGGCATTGCTTTTTGACCACCATCCCTTCTTATGTAGCAATTTTTATTTTGCTTTTTTTAAAAGCCCCTCTGCTTTGAAGGAAAGAAAGACAATGCTTTAAATAACCTATGGGAAATGAGGCACGAAGTAAAAATAAGAAAACAAGAGACAATTACGATAGTTACAGAAGGAGGCTTGATTAGCTCTAGGCAAAAAAAACTTTGTAAATGCTGAATTTAGGTGAGAAATACATGCAAACAAAAGATTTAATTAAACAATAATTAATGATTATTTACCATAAATATTTGACTAAAAATACTTTTTAAATAAATCCTTTCCGATTTGCGTGAATTGATAAAGCAGTGATTAAGTTAATAAAATCCAAGAATCAAACATTTATACAGCCAATTTACTACGTAAACAGTGAAAAAGTATCTATCTACTATATACAATCTCCAAGCAGAAAAGATTAAAGGTTATTAAACTTTCATTGAGCAATTTTGTCTTACTCTCATTTTCTTCTTTTTCTTACATCGTATCACCATTTCTCCTATTTCTTAAAGCACATTTAATCATGAATTTCTATGTTCAGAGAAAGAGGATAATGCTCGTAATGTTTGATAGATCTCAAATTCTTCTACAAACCTATTACTTTTATGTATTCATTTCCCAGATAAATATTTTAACAAAACGTCCAATAGATTTCCGACGATCCAAAATCTTTTTACGTGAGTGAAAGAGAAAAATTTAGCGTTTACTTTCCGTTTTTTGAAGAATCGAACGTAAATAGGTCAGGACGGGCCGGTAAAAATAACACAAGAGATCAAAAAGACTGCACGCTTTTTTAACGAAAAATCCAGGAAACTATTATTCATGGAAAAGAGCATTTTCTATCTTATGACAGATTTGCGCATTTTCGTTCAGGGAAATGAAAATATCTACTTGCAATTTCTCATTCACTTTTTTTAGAGAACTCTAAGTCGTGCATTTATATTTACTTTAGAACAGTAGCTTTCACTCATATATATATATATATATATATATATATATATATATATATATATATATATATATATATATAATATATATATATATATATATATATATATATATATATATATATATATATATATATATATATATATATATATTAGGGTGATTCAAAAAAATTTTTTTTTTTGAATTTCTCTGGTCTTACCCCGCAGTTTTTTTTACACTATTCATGAATGTGATGTATGTAAAATTTTAGCTCAATTGAATAATATTTAGAGGTTGCTCAACGCGATCGAATTCTGTTGAAAATTAGCAATTTCAAGAGTTGGAGTATATAGCTTCATTACCAGAAATAATATTATTCTTTATATAAAATGGAATAACTTAAAACGGTTGTTTACTCTACTAAGTAATTAGTCAATAAAATAATAGCTCAAAGTGAGTTGTAACGATTACTCCCCTCCCCCCCCCCACTCCAAAGCTGCATTATCTCTTACCTGAGTTTGGGTAGAAAATGCAGCTGCAAGCTCGGGCTGTGGTTTCTGTTTTCTTTTCGGTTGTTTAAGGTGTATGAGTTTATTTGGCTAAAACACCTAGCATCCACTCTAGACAGGGCCCAGTATAAGTGACAGAAAGCCACTTTGATAGTAGCTGCTACAGTACAAACTTTGGGTAAAAATGGGGAGGATTTGACAACGTCCATAAAATGGTAAATGCAAACTATTCGCTCTGAATTGGCCGTTAACTTACAAAAGTCGTTTAAATCTAGGACTTCCTTTGATAGTTCATTGGAACGAAACACTTATGCAAAATATATTGGGAAAATGAAGGATGGTCGGCGAGTTTCATACCAGTATTAGTATCAGGACTACAAGCATTGATGATTTACTTCTGGGTTCTAGTAAGTTAGTCAGGCATTGGAATAGCTACGGAAAATGCTGCTATACGATAACCGTTAGATAAATGGGAACTTACTGAGCTCGTACGTGGTATGTGTTTCAATACGACATGCATTGCCGGTACTAAAGTTGGAGCATTTTTGAATTTGGGAAAAAAAAAAACTAGGGAAGCAGCTTTTATATTGTGCTTTCGAATCTTTAAGATAGCTACCAACAAGGCTTTATACTACCAAAGAAACTGAGGATTGTAAACGACAATACGGAGCGTGGTGTGGCCCTTATTGAAGCATTTGTTAAGATTATCACTAACGACGAAAAATAAAGACAGTGTCTTCTTCAAGTGGTACGGGAACACAGAAAAGGTTTCAAAGTTGCAAAAAAGTAACCTTAAAAAGTATTGCAAGAATTAATGAGCGAATTACTATATATTTAATGTATTTAAATTTGTTTTTTATATTTTTTCCGTATTTGATTAGTTTTCATACTTTTCTGCATTTCATTGGTTTTTCAGATATATAGTTCATTTTATGATTGCACGCTTTTTTTCTTCGGAGATATAAAAAAGCAATAAAGTAACTTTATTATTATTATTATTTACGTTTCCATTTGTGCCACTATCACAAAATTTGAAGTACATCTAAATGTAAATATAGTTTACTAACATTTTAGGCGAATAATTCAGTGTATATAAAGGGCCTAAATAAGACGGTAAGACAAATACAAAGGCTACTTTTTTCTATAGATATCATTTACGATCATGTTTTTGTCAATATCACGAAATTTTAAGGCGTTTGAGCGACCTCTAAATATTAATATATTTTTCCAAAATTTTGCACAAATAATCAGTGTATATAGTGGCACAAAATAAGAGGGTAAGACACATAAAAATACAAAGGCTACTTTTTTCTATAGATATCATTTACGATCACGTTTTTGTCAATATCACGAAATTTCAAGGCGTTTGAGTGACCTCTAAATATTAATATATTTTGCCAAAATTTTGCACAAATAATCAGTGTATATAGTGGCACAAAATAAGAGGGTAAGACGCACAAAAATACAAAGTTTATTTTTTTCCATACATTTCTGAATCACCCTAATATATATATATATATATATATATATATATATATATATATATATATATATATATATATATATATAAATATATATATATATATATATATATATATATATATATATATACAGTCGAGCCCGCTTATTATAATATCGCTTAAAGGAATATCCCGCTTAATGTAATACGTTTTCAATGTACCAAACCATTGAAATGCATTATTTACATCCCGGATAATGGTATATCCCGCTTATTAGAATATTTTTTCGTGGCAAAATGGCTATTCCATTAAGCGGGTTCGACTGTATATAAATTAACAGGAGGTGTTTGGAGCCCTCTAGCTCGCGAACTACTGGGCGAAACATTGCCAAATTTCGTGAGCGTGCATATTAGACCATGGGATTTTGATTTCTGGAGTAAAAAAAATAGTTTGAAAAATCACCACCAGGTGGAAATTTGGCGCTGTAAAAGAGTATTGCACTGAATATCACGAATTAAACTTGAAAAAAAAAAAAAAAAGGTTCTGTATAAATTAATTTCGCCAAGCAAAAATGATTGTTCTTTGCAAATGAGGTTTAATATGATCGCCGTAGAATTTTCTATAAAAAAAAAAAAAAAGAAATCACCACGAACAAAATAGCGGTCCATTTAACCAAATAGAATGCAATAATTTGCATAAACGCGTTGCGTTTAGCGATCATCTGCATAAAATGACTGACTGGGAGCATCCTCATCATTCTGAGCGCAGTTGCCTCTGGATGGCTTTAACTAGGCCAGATCGCGCTTTGTTAGTGAAGCTCTACTATCAGCGTGATGAAAATGCCAATGTTACTCCGAGAATTTCCGCGAGTGAAGCAGTTAAGAAAAGGCTCGCTGACCATAACAAATTTAAGAAACATGATTAAGCGGTTTGAAATTACTGGTTCTCTAGCCCAGCAACCAGGCCAGGGACGCAAGACGGTTAATCAGCTACAAGTTGACGAAGTTGCAAATGCTATTAGAGAACAGGAGATGGAGAATGTGCAAGGTACAAGTAGTGCTCGTGCAGTTTTTCGGCAGACGCTGATCCCTTACTCAACAGTGGAGAAGATTTTACGTGAGATGTTAAAAATTTTTCCTTACAAAATTTCTTCCACTCAAGAATTACCGTAAAGTCGGGTTACTTGGACCCTAGGGGGTTACTTGAGCCCATTACAGTAAAATGATAAAATCTGGGTTTGGTACTTACTAGTTGAAGACTTGCACGTAGTTCCTCGTTTCTCGGCTAGGTAGAAGCACTCTGCACTCTCTAACGCTAGTACCAAACCCAGATTTTATCATTTTACTGTGGGCTCAAGTAACCCCCTTGTGGGTCCAAGTAACCCGACTTTACGGTACTTCCTCGAGATACAGTTGCCCAGCTGGACTTTTCTTCAAAGTTTCTAGATCGCATGCCAGTCGACGATACTTGGCCGTGGAAAATCCTATGGATTGACGAAGCTCATTTTCATTTAAACGGTGGCACAAACACGCACAATTGCCGGATTTGGGCCGCAACTAATCCGCATGTTTATGTGCAGAAACCACTTCACTCGCCAAAAGTTACAGCGTGGTGTGGATTTACTGCATCTTTCATCATTGGTCCTTACTTTTATGAGGAAAATCATGCGGACCAGTTACATACACCATTACTGCTGATCGGTACGCTGAGATGCTAGAAAATTTCGTAGTTCCACAATTGCAGCAACGAGAGAAGAGAAATCCATTCTGATATGTTACGAGCTGCCGTAGAAAATGTTGTGCATTGTATGCAGTTCTTACAACTTTATAATGGCGATCATATCGAACCACATTTGTGAAAAAAAAGTCATTTTTGCAAATAAAATAGATGCATATTTTGTCAGTAGCAATTAATTCGTCGATAATCAGAATAATACACTTTTACAGCGCCAAATTTCCCCCTGGTGGTGATTTTTCAAACTAATTTTTTTTTATTCCAGAAATCAAAATACCATGGTCTAATATGCACGCTCACGAAATTTGGCAATGTTTCGCCCAGTAGTTCGCGAGCTAGAGGGCTCCAAACACCTCCTATTAATTTATAACCACCCTGTATGTATGTATGTATGTATATATATATATATATATATATATATATATATATATATATATATATATATATATATATATATATATAAAGAGTTGTGATATGTATTTTTCGTAGTGTTGTAAATGCTGGGACATATAATTCAATAAAATAACATAGTTACAAGTTACGGGTGTGAGGATGATAATATTGTTCAGATGAAATTGAAAACATACAAACTGCAGGCATGTAAATTTCATTCACTGTGACTTACCACTGTTGACCCCAAATTTACTGATATACGATTATATGCACTGTATGGCCAAATTGTTTGACCACCCCCTGAATACTGCATGCGTTCTTTCTGACAGAAACTATGAGATATTGGAAAGTGGTATAAGGAAGTTCTTTTCTTAGGATTTAATAGTACTGGATCATGCTGACTGGTGTATCGTTCGATCTTATCCCCCATTTCTCAATTTAATTGAGATCTAGGGCTTGTGTATGCCAGTACGGTAGAGCCTCTCCCATGCTATTCCAAAAGTTTTCGGACCTTATGAAAGTGATGACAGCTTGATAACTATATTGTACCACTGGATGTATCCATCTTCAATAAGGTACACTGTGATCGTTAACTTATGTACTTGATCAGTGATAACATTTTAAATTCCGTTAGCACTGAGATATTGTCCCAAACGAATCCAAGTATCCATACAATGCAAAAAAAAAATCCTATTCACTAGCCTGAAGTACTATGGCACTGCAGTAGAGATCGCGGTTTTTGTAATGTTTTCTCTCCATATTCGCAGCTTGTGACGGATAGTGAAGTAAAACTATGATTCATTAGACACAATGACCCTAATGAATTAGTTTCTGCCCAATCGTTGCAATTTTTGGCATACTGGAGAAATCTGCTTTTAAACAAAGCCGACAGTACAGACTTCGAACAGGTTTCTATAGTCTATACGGTGTTCTGTGTAGCAAAGAGTTCATGCAGGGACTTTGTAGATGCTTTTTGGTTGAGTTCTGCCGCAATTTGAAGTACTGTTGCTGTTTAGTTATAGCCAGGAGAGCTCTGGCAAACCTTCATAAAGTTTGAGCATCCAGTAGCCAGTAACGATCACAAATCTGATATTGAGACCCCCAACTTAAAAAATTTAATTTAAACTTACCTCAATATCAGATGTGTAAAAGAGAAGTTTAGTGGATTACATTGTTACGGAACGAATAAGTGAATATTAGCAATTAGACTTAAAATTATTTTGCCTTGACAGCCTTCTGTGTTTCATTACGGAGTCACTGTTTTTAAGGCTAGCCGTTGTGCCATTTATGTAAATAATTTGCTATTGTAAGTCTTAAAATTATGCAGTTTAGTTTCATCGGTGTAAGGTGTTCTTGTCGAATTGAAGTTTTGACGCACTAAAGATGGCCATGTAGATCCATAAAACCAAAGATGAATGTTTTTAAGCCTAATGACAACTCTAAAGAAGCGTTTATTTCCCGCCCTTTGCATAACTTAAGAAGTTAGGTTGCAGTAGACACTCCAATCATAAAACTCAAGGTGCAAAGCATTGTTCGTGGACAAATTTCAAAGCGCAATGGGAGAAGAGTTTCTTCCATCCGGTGTTTGAATTTGCCAGTAAACAATGTTCGTCAAATGCAATGACATCAGCACCAGTTGTAGGTTTTTAATATTCTAATTAATTGTTTCAAGGAAAAAGTGAGTGTTGCTATTTGAAAACTTCGTAATGCTCTCACTATAATTAAAACCGTGAGCACTGCGTTGTTGTCAATCATCCCAATCTCGAGTGCATCCTGCGAGTAACCATGTCAACAATTTTTGCTCGATTGATTCAGGACATAAGTCGTTAGCATTTCTTATACAGGTGAAGTTACTTTTGGACCACTTTTATGGACTACCGTCTGCAGAATAAAGGACTGCCGCACTTGGTTTTTTAAGAAATTAAGCCCTGATCCAAGCTTTTCAATGACATTATTCAAATTTCGTGATAGCAATCACGACACGACATAATATATTTAACTTCCCCTGCTTAAACAAGTTTACATTTGTGACTTCGTCTAAAATAGTAATGATGGAATAAAAAATTAAAAAATTATATTTTAAACATTTAGACAAATTTTATTCATATAATTAATAATCATTCATTTTTCAGGATTTCGTCTAATGTGGAACGACCGCTCTGGCACAAAGAGATTCATTGTAAATCCTTTTTTCGTCATCTGCCGTCTAAAGAATTATTGTCTGCACTAAAGTAAGATCATAATACTATTGAAAGGAAAAAAAAATACATAAAAAAATTCCAAATAAAATTTTGTTTATCTAATACTTCAGCATTTGCATTTCGCTTTATAAGCTTCCTCCTCTATGTAGATTGTCCTCGTTTATAAATTAGACATATATGTAACTAACTAGTCTTAAAATTCCAATTTAAGTAATTGTAAGACATTTCGTGAAACAATTGAGCAACCAAAGCATTTTCTCCTACTTTTTCTGTTTCTTGAAAGAGGCAAAAAATTGATCGAAGTACGTGCTGAAAGTTTATAAATCAGTATTAAGTTCAAGTTAGCCTCAAGAAAAATGAAACTGAGAAAGACAGAATCAATAACTAAAACATTTTATTGCTTGTTTCACGTTACTATTGAGATTAAAACATACCTTAGGAATTGTGCGTTCAGTGATAACTGAAATTTAAAAGCATTTTAAATGATCAATACCTATACTATATGAAAGAAAATTTATATTTAGGAGTGAAAGAAAAAAAAAACTGATTATAAAGTGAAAATAACAGGTCATTCTTATTTATCATTCTCAAGTGCACGTTTTAGCATTGTAAAAAGTGATGCAGAAAACGTAACGACAAGAAATAAAGTATACCTAGTACTGAAAAGCTGGAAACAACAAGCCCAGCAACAAAACATAAGTTAACAAACCACAAATTAGTAAAGAACGTGGCTTTTTGCATCGAAAAGGTTCTTTTTTTTTAGCTCCAAAGCGGGTGCCTACTAGTTTGTGCTAATATGTGTTTTCTTAATGTTATTTTTTAATTGGCTCAAATTTGTTAATTGCTTTCTCCGATATTGACGCGTTCTATTCCAGCTACGCGCGTTTCCGTAAACTAAAGCAGACAGTACTGCGACGTGAGAACCACTGTGGTTGATTTTGACTGCTGTTTAGCGCCCGAAAGATCAAAAGGTTTTCACATTAAAAAAGGTTCTTCGAAGGAGCCTCGAAGCTCGTGCTGATATTTTGTTTTGTCACAATGGTTTTCTCGCAATAATGAATGTAGTTTTTTCATGCAAGTCCCATAAATGTAACATCATCAGTTCATTAAGTTGTAAACATCATCATTTTTTTTTTCGAAAAGAAAACGTTTTGAATTTCGTAATCATAAAATTTGTATTTGAAATTATTTTCCATATCACCATTTTCTTTTCTTTTTCTGTTCGGTACCGTGCTATATGGCCATTTTGCATACTTTGCAATAATATATTTATATACAACATATTACATAAGAGGAAACAGAGACAATGATGACCAGTGACATTGATATATGCAAAGCAAGCATAATTTTCTTCTATCTTTAAATAAAAAGTGTTTCATAATTATAGACTGAATAAGATCAAATATACGCTGACGATCGTATGTATTTTATTTTCTACATGTAAATTAATGTATTTTAGTACATCGCATAGTCTGGAAGCTTAGAGTTATTACAATTAGACAGGAGTCAAGGTCAAAGGCTTCAAAATTTCAGGAACCAGATTTGAAACCGGACGCGGTTATCTCTCCTCCAATTCCGCAGTCTAGATATTACAATGCGGCGCAAATAGTTCCTTGTAAAGACTATGTTCATGTATTCCCACGTATTTGCCGGAAAGATCATTCTCAACCGCTTCAAAATCTTTTTTTTTTTTTTTAACTGAGTGTTAAAAATGACTCAATCAGAAGTCCAACTTTGTTTTAACATTTTTCAACGAAAATCTTTATCAATGGAAGGCCTGGCTCGTTGCTCATGGATACGCAAATGTTTATAAATAAACAGTCGCAACATCGTCCCCGAAAACGACTCTACAGAAAGGCCAATATCAATTAAAATTTTATGGCTTAAGATATTTCTGTCTCCGCAGGCTTCGTATTATATCCCAAAAGAACAGGACCAAAACATACGCCTAGAGTCATATCGGCACAAATTCAATAAAAAAGATCAAGTACTATATATTATGGCCAATAAATTTCATGTGATGGCTCTATATTGATGGATCTGTTACCTACTCATTTCTGCTCCTTCTCACATCAATCCCGACAAGATGAAAGTGCCAAATGATGATAAGTAAGAAAGAAAGTACAGAAATGCCAACATCAATTAAAATTTTATAGCTTAAGATATTTCTGTCTCTGCTGGCTTCGTATTACATCCCAAAAGAAGAGGACCAAAACATACGCCTAGAGTCATATCGGCACAAATTCAATAAAAAAGATCAAGTACTATATATTATCGCCAATAAATTTCATGTGATGGCTCTATACTGATGGATCTGTTACCTACTCATTTCTGCGCCTTCTCACATCAATCCCGACAAGATGAAAGAGCCAAATGATGATAAGTAAGAAAGAAAGCATATCTTCTCCGGTATTCCCACGGCCACGTTTTTCCTCCCCAAAAGAAGCTGCCTAAGCAGAAAACTCTTTTATTATAAGTCTGACGTTTTTTCTAGGGAAAATTCTTCGCTCAAGCACAAATGGAAGGTTTTATTCTCTCATTTAGCTCCAAACATGATTTATAAAGGATAACGGTTTGCTTTTGAGCATTTTTATTGTTGCAAAACTTGGATGTTTCTGACACTGCTTTGCATATTACTGTGCAGTTCCGTTGAGAGATAAATACGATTATGATGAAATATGTATGGAAAGCAAAATTTATGTAAAATTTTTTGATTTGTGTGCACAAATGTATTTTTGAAAATAAGAATTCGGCTTGTGTATTTTAAAGTGATTTTCTTCAAGAAGCTCCCCTGCTTCTTACATCCATATTGTTAAACGAATTTATTTTACTTTTTTTTCTCAAGTATTTTTTTAGCTAAAATGTTTTTTTTTCTTTGAAACCTACACAAACTTGATGCCAGACTTTACTCTATTTCAAACTTTAAAATATTATACTTTAATATTATCTTAAATGCATAGTTTGTGGCTCGAGTTGACACCTAGAAATTTTTTTAAACAAACTCAAAATTTTCCTTTATTATACCTCTAATGACTCAAACACTTTAAGACAACTGCATATTAAATTTTTTAATGCAAAAAAAAAAAAACAAGTCATATAAGTTGTCGCTTTGCAGAAAAGGATGTTTTGTATGAAAATTTAATACTCATTCATTATCTTCGCACTTTATACTGAAAGCTGACGATTATAAAACTAAAATCATTAAATGTTAATGTCTGACATCTAAAGCATTTTTATGGATATTTTTGTTCCAAAAACTCTTGTAGCTATATTTTGCAATGCACTGCATACAAAACTGAACAAATTGATTTATAAAAATTGTACTTTCTTTTTGTCTATATCTAATGCATTTGTTGACATACGTATTTACTTTTAACCAGGATACTGAATTTAGATTCTTGAATATTTGTTTTTCCCCCCTTGTTTAGCCATATAAAACTTATTACACGTTAAAAAACCATGGGACATATGTGGCACATAACTTCAAATTTCACTTTATAAATCATCAAATAAGAAAATGATATAGATCACATTTTTTTCACGTTACTGAAGTATCAGAATTTTAATATCGGTAAAAAAATAAATTATTGCTCAAAAATAAGTCGATTTTTTATGCAAACATCATAAATTACCAACAAAAATCTGGTGATTTTGAAACAATTACCAATTTACTTTCCAGATTTATTCCAAAAACATGCCTGGCTTTGATTGTGAAAGTTGTAGAGTTATTCAGAAAGATTCCAGGTACACTTCAGGAAGGTTACTTTTTTTCAGCGAGGAGCTTTCCTAATAATTGCCAGATATGTTACTGGCAGAAATATGGCACATTTGCTTTCCATTATTTTCCAGAAAAGGCTCGGAATTTTTTTACAGTATAATGTAATCATGTAAGTTTAAAATGTGAAAGCGAAATAAACTTAAAAAGCGTAAAAACAGACATATTGAATCGAACAATCTGCGCACATTAATTCCTTATTTTTCTTAAAGCATTTAAAGGAATTTTATAGAAACCATGGGACTAAAACGGACTTTCACGGTTATAACTAACGAACAAGTAGGATATTATTAAAGGGGCTTCCAAGATATTACTAAAAGGAGTTTTAGGATATTACTAAACCTACTTTTAGAATATTACTAAACGTACTGTGTTCCAATAATGCTGTTCTATCGATTTGTTTATTCTTTGAATCAGATAGTAGCCTTAACTCTAAACCGATAGATATTGAGAACAAAATGAAAAAAAAAAAAGTGTGAAACACATACTACTCAATCAGTTAATATATTTTGAAGTAAATATTGCGAAATGTTGCTCCCTGAAGCAATGTACATGGTTTTCTTTTACAAATAGTATCATAAAATATGGTGGATTTTCTTCCACATGCAAGGAAAGCTGTCAGATGCATGTGATGAATTACAATTGATAATCTGACACTGAAATATGAGCTACCGTTTTGAACAGTATTTCGTTTATTTTTATGTACGGAACTCAAGTTAACGGTTTGAAGTTTTTCATATTAAAAACATGCACGCCGTGGCATTTGTTGTTGACATGTTTTGTGATTTGATGTCAAAAAATTGTTGAAAAACGAAAATATTATTTAAAGTAATGCAACTTGAATGACGCTATATTCTTTTGGAACTGACTGAAATTACTTTCGCCCATGGAAAATTCTATTTTTTAATCATTTTAAATATTTTGTTACTAATACAAACGATGTGTATTATAAAATATTTTTCTTTTAAAGAATATTTTAATGCGCTATCCTCACTTTTTTATTTAAATAAAACAGCATTGTCACATCCAGAAAAATGAAAATTTTCAGTTGAAAAATTCATCTAAATTTTCATTTTCAGCCATATTTTATAAACTATCACATAAAACGTTGCAAACAACACACTTTTTTATTTAAATAAAACAGCATTGTCACGTCCAGAAAAATGAAAATTTTCAGCTGAAAAATTCATATAAATTTTCATTTTCAGCGTTTATAAACTATCACATAAAACATTGCATGTAAGGCCTTGATTTATGATATCATGCCTAATGATTGGAAATTTAAGTGGAAATTCAAAGTTTGAAAACAAATTGTGACGCAAGGAGCATTATGACATTTTGTTAAAAAAAATTTGAATTTTTAATTTCAAAAAAAGTATTCATTGTTTTTGCACCAATTTGTTTTCTTTATGCATTTGGATGTAGTAAATGTACACTAATACAAGCACACAAAGTTTTAGACATATAGATCAATAATTGAAAAAAATCATTTTTTTGTGCACTTAATCATTTTTTTGTTCCTTAAATCCTAATACACAGAAGTTAGTGCACTAACCCTTAAACAATGATTAAAAGTATGTTTAGAGTTGATAAATTTCTATTAATTTCATAAAGGAAAAAATAAAGGTCATAAAGATAATTCCATTATAAAGCTCATTTTTTACGAAACGGGAGATTATTAAAGTTAAGTCCTGAAATTGCTGTGATATTTTTTAATTTTATTGTATTTGAGACGTAATCCTCAATTATATAAAATATGGTCTATTTTTCTTCAAATACATTTTTTAGATACTCTAACTATACTCATGTCACACGAGAATAAAAAGTTACCTTGGATTTTTTCAAAGTCTCCGAATTTTATCATGATTGCGTTTAGAAAATAAATGAAACATTATATAAAAAAACATAATCATAAAAAAATGCTTCCCCTAAAAACGAAGATTACTAAACACGAAGTTCTATATGTAAAGAAAAAGCAAAAACAGTGTGGCTTACATTTTAGATGTATTGTGAAATACTTAAATCCCTTATTAAAAAAAAACATTTACTATAATACATTTTAGTGAAGGACAATCTAAAAGAATTATCAAACATCCATCTCCTTTGGGCATTAACAAGCCGAAAAAAGGTTTTAAGAGTTGCTAATTTTGATCATTATTATTTTTAAGGCATTAATCAAAGTTTCATAAAACTTTCGTATAAACAAGCCTACATTTTGTTTAGCCAGTTAAGGTTGTTTTTTTTTTTCAAAACAAAACCTATCTCGTCGATGCATAATATGAAAATAAATGAAAATTTACTGTAATTTTTTTCATGGGTAAAAATGTATCATTATATCAGTGACTAATGGGCAATTGCCTCAACGAATAAAAAATTCACTTATAACTGAGCAGCAACAAAAATACCCCAACACAACATTCAAGAAATTATCAAGTTAAAAATGTTTCGATAAAAAAACTATAAACGTTTTTTTTCTTTTTGTACTTTTGTTCGCAAATTCACTTAACATAAAACATCAGTAAGTTATTAACTTTCAATTGATGATTCCGTGACAAAAACTGTTTTACTTTTTAAATTTACTAAACCAAAATGATAAGTAATAATAATAATAATAATACTGCGAAAAAAATGCGAAACGTTGAAGGAACATAACAAGGGAAAAAATAAGTTTTCAATTTTCATTTGTACCCCCCCCCCTTCCCCCCAGGTTGGGGGAATTGCAAAAATAAAATGTTTTAGATTTACAAAAATTTTAATTGTGAATCAAACAGAAGACCCCTTTATGTTTAATTTATAAGCATTTATTTCCTGCATTTTACACCACATGTTTTTTGCTCCAGTAACATACTACTGCTTCTCAACATTTTTTTACGATTTTTCGTACAAAATTTTACCGCCAACCTTTTGATTTCACTATAAATGTGTACAATTTCGTTTTTTAGACGTTATTATATAGGTTTTTGAACTGTTGAAATATCAGCCTTAAAACAATGACATCAAAAACATTTTTAATGTACAAGATGTAGGTTTGAAATCTGTTTGAAGCGAACTAAATCTGCTAAAATTTTAAAATCAAACACAGGAACAAGGCAATTATAATTTCTTTATTGTATAGTTGTTTTTTGGTTGCACAAATCTTCCTGAGTTAATGGTATGAAACACTTAATTTTAACTTTTTTCTTCTTCTTTTAGAGATATTTTTCTGTGTGTTAAGTATTTTTTAATGTTTTCGTTTTATTGCTTTCTCTTCTGCGTTTTGTAGGAACGTAAACTTAAAAGGCATTAACTCCAAAATCTAATTCAAACTAAAAAGTCTGAATTTGTAAGACAGTATTCATTTATATTCTGAAAACACTTCAGAATAACATGTGTATCACATCTTTAAAATTTCTTTTTGCATATACGTGAAGTGATTAAATCAGTCGTTTGCATTTTATCTATTGAAGCAGATAACATTAACGCTAGGGCTGAAAGAGTTACTTTACCACGCCCAAATATTTGAGACCTTACAACATATAGCTGTAAGATAAATCTAATCTATTTGTATTTCGTTTCCTCAAGAAGCATAAGGTCAAGATCCGAAATATATCGGCCCAAATATGACAGAAAGCTTGAACCCATCACATCCACAACAAAACCAGTGGCATTACTTTGTTGATTTATCTGCGTAGTAGTATGATGATACTTAGAGTGAGGTGTTGATGCAGAAGACAGGAATGTAGATATTGCTGCGAATTGATGAAAGCGGGTACAAAATACCAGTAACTGTGAATGGATTGTTTATAAACATTTCTTGATAAGCTTTCACTAGTTTTCGCTCCCGTCGGAATTTATACTATTCGGACAAAATTAGTTTTTTTATCTTTTATGTCTGGCTTCTGGAGAAAAAATAAACTGTACCGTTGACGTTACACTAATCGGTAAACAATAGTATAAATTAGCATAGATTTTTGTGCTAAGATTAATTCTCAGATGACCTGATTTCGCAACTGTTTTAAATAAATCCATGCTGCGTCTATTTCATGCGAATTAATATCGCATCTATTTTATGTGATTTCATATAGTATCTTCTTTATATGAACTCATACTGCACTTTTTTGTGTATGCTAATACGACATCTTGGTCATTTTCCCTTAAGCCTAGCAAATACTTTATATTTCAACTTATTGATATAAAATATGGGGAATATCCCCGCGCTTCTTCAAGTGGTGTATACGCTTAATTATATGGTGCTTTTACCTGAGCTTTGTGAACTAAAAATATTAATAAAGTATGAACAATTTACAATTTCCTTTGAGCGTACGATGAGATATAAACTATAAAAGTTGTCCGGAAACTACAAATAAAACTCAACTTACATTGTTGTAAAACTTGCTAAGTAAAATAATTTCATATGGTAGAAAATTATTTTTGCTTTCTGCATTATACCAATAATTAAAATTAAAACAATAAATTTTTATTTTCAAATTTAACTTGTGTCAACGTTATCTGTTGCCTTTGCAAATATCTTCTACTATATTTATTTTCAAAATGAGCTGTCAGGATATCATTTAATACCCCCCCCTGTCTGTTAGTATATTGCATAATTTTATTGTTATGAACCAATCATCTGATATGTTAATATACAGTTCAAAAAAAATTAAAAGCAGTTTAAAAATGTAAAACCAAGGACCAAAGTTGTTAGGAAAATCCTATCAATCCAATTTTGCTAGTAAACAACATGGATAAAAATATTACTAACTATTAAATGATGAATAAATTAATATCCGTTCAATATGCTACACTAGATATCGTAATTAAATGTTTGAATGCGAGATTAAAATTTGAATCTTCAAAATAACGTTTTTCTTCTAATTATAAGCAATTTCTATTATGCTTTCCATGTCAAAATTATTTATTTAGACATGTCTCTAAATATTACTAGACACGAAAAAAAAATGTAAGGATCAACCAATTTTGCAATATAGCTCAAAGAAAGAAAATAAATTAACTACTAAATAATGAATAAATTAGTCTTTGACGCTATTTCGTGCTGCATATAATTAGAGTGAATTAAAAAGCACCTATTGCGTTTCGTGACACAGCAATTTTCTTTCTAAACATACTGAATTTCGTCATCTGCTTTTCAACATTGAAACTGATATTAAATTTTTTTTATCGAAGCTTTTCACGCAGTGATGATTTTTTACGTTGCGCACTCAAATTGTGATTTTGAAGTTCCTATAGCTCCTAATGCATCTTTTGATTTGATCTAAACAATTGATTAAATTAATTACGTTCTTTTTCGATATAAATCAATGATTAAAATATAAAAATTCGTAACATAAATAATTTTTTGGAATGAAAGCTTTTGCAACATATATATGCAATAATATTAAGAAAGAAGTAAAGTGGAAGTTACTACTAATTAATTGTTTGTTTTATGTTTGGTCACTAAAGGCAATAATGCATACTGCAAATATATAACAGCGCGTGTTACATGATCTCTATTTTCGCTATCTAACCGCTTGTCCTAAATGCATACTTCCAACAGCAAAAATGATTAAAAATAAGATGCAGGGTTGATCTAGTAAAAGTTTGGAGTGAAGCACAAAAAGTAATAAAAAAATACGAAATCTTACAAAATCGGGGATTGACGAGCGTAAGCAAGCAGGGGGGGGGAAGCCCCTTAGTTATTTTAAGTTATTCAGTTAAGTGTTTACTTGGGATGCACCGATTAATCGGCAGTACCGATTAATCGGCCACTTTGCGAATTATTAATAATCGGCAAAATTGGGCCGATTAATCGTCTAAAATATATATATTTTTAATATTATTCTTTAAAGTATGCTTTCACTAAGAAACTATGTGCTTGATTTTATTGACAGTCATAATAATCCTCATAGTTGATATTAAGTTTTTAAAATTTATTTTCCTGCTTTGAATAAATATACACATAAACAATGTTGCAACATTTTTCTTGTGCGATAGTTTTCTCCTTAGTACTGTGTTAGGTAACCTCTAATTTTCAAAGAATAAAAGTCTTGAATTAAATTGCTACTGATAATTAAAATTGAAAATTAAAAGTACTCCTGAATTGCGGAGTGCTCACCACAGACCCTCCCCTTTTTTTAATTTTTATGTCCAATTAATATAATTAACAATGTATTAATGAAATATTATTGGCAATAATGTGTAAATCGGTTCTAAGAAATTTAATAAATTACTGAAATTATTTCGTGAAAATTAGGAAAATGGAAAAAAAAAAAATCTTCTCAGAAATAAAAAACTTACTATTTCTAAACTTGGAAATGTATAAGAGAGAAAAAACAGTGATTGTGAAATCGTAGTATTAAAAACAATCATTCTTACCATTAATCGGCTCAGCCGATTAATCGGCCGATTATCAACAACCGATTAATTGGTAATCGGTAATCGGCCAATTTGCTTATCGGTGCATACCTAGTGTTTACTATTCGTCTGTAAATTTTCCTTTTAAAGTTTTTTCTTGGATAATGAAGGTGATTTATGTCCTCATTGAGCATTGTTTTCTTCTGTTATAGTCTTAATACACTGGCATTTCACGTTCTGAAATGCGATTCTGACACGTTATATGCACACAAAACCAGAAACTGTCTGGTATGATAAGATCTGAATTTTTTTGCGTACATCTTTGAAAGAAAAGAAAAACAAAAAAAAAAAAAAGGAGAAAAGAGCGATTGTAATTATAGTTGTAAGACCGAAAGAAACACAATAAAAAAATTGATTCAAAAAAAATTTTTTTTGAATTTCTCTGGTCTTACCCCGCAGTTTTTTTACTTTATTCATGAATGTGATGTATGTAAAATTTTAGCTCAATTGAATAATATTTTGAGGTCGCTCAACGCGATCGAATTCTGTTGAAAATTAGCAATTTCGAGAGTTGGAGTATATAGCTTCATTACCCAAAATAATATTATTCTTCATATAAAATGGAATAACTTAAAACGTTAGTTTACTCTACTAAGTAACTAGTCAATAAAATAATAGCTCAAAGTGAGTTGTAACGATTCCCCCCACCCCCCTCCCCCGCTCCAAAGCTGCATTATCTCTTATCTGAGTTTGGGTAGAAAATGCAGCTGCAAGCTCGGGCTGTGGTTTCTGTTTTCTTTTCAGTTGTTTGAGGTATATGAGTTAATTTGGCTAAAACACCTAGCATCCACTCTAGACAGGGCCCAGTATAAGTGACAGAAAGCCACTTTGATAGTAGCTGCTACAGTACAAAGTATGGGTCAAAATGGGGAGGATTTGACAACGTCCACAAAACGGTAAATGCAAACTGTTCGCTCTGATTTGGCCGTTAACTTACAAAAGTCATTTAAATCTAGGACTTCCTTTGATAGTTCACTGGAACGAAACACTTATGCAAAATATATTGGGAAAATGAAGGATGATCGGCGGGTTTCATACCAGTATTAGTATCAGGACCACAAGCATTGATGATTTACTTCTGGGTTCTAGTAAGTTAGTCAGGCATTGGAATTGCTACGAAAAATGCTGCTGTACGATAACCGGTTAGATAAATTGGAACTTACTGAGTTCGTACGTGGTATGTGTTTCAATATGACATGCATTGCCGGTACTAAAGTTGGAGCATGTTTGAACTTGGGGAAAAAAAAACTAGGGAAGCAACTTTTATAATGTGCTTTCCACCAATATATTTTAGACATTGTGTTTTCTGTGGTATTATAACAGAAATCTATTCTACTCTTGGCCTCTCGGTATTTTAACCGATAAACCAAGAAATAGGTAGAATTGGGGTATTTGATTGCGTGCAATGTCAGATGCAATGTTCACGCAATTGCGTGGAACCATCCACTGCCATTGGATCTACAATACTGCTTTTTAAGAGATTTTAGCAATTATAGTCCAGAATAAAACATTCTAATTTTAAACCTGGAGTGAGCAACCATGAGGTTGAGGAGTTGGTAGCACATTCAGAGCAACATGCAACTAGTAATGGAAGTTGCGCAGAGTTAACTTCTGACGACCCATGTAAAAGAAGTGTTTAAGGAAGATACTAGAGCTTAGTGCGATTTTCTTGAGCAGAACACATTCTCTTGGTGTATGTTTTTGTGTCCCAGGAGTGGTTCCTCGTGTTATATCTGTGTTAAAGATTCTTTATGGCTTCAAGTTACGGATATTCCCCAACCAGTTCAAACTTGCAGCTGGACAAACAAAAGGTATTCGTAACATATGAATGTGATTTCTTTCACATTCTTATCGTTAATGGGAAAGAATATCTAAGAGCTGGGTTCCCAGCAACATTTTTGTGCAAGCACTAAGAAGTGATTTGGAATATTTTTAGCGTCCTTATTCATGTAAAGAAGAAACTCAAAATATATCAGCTGTTTGATCCTGATCATTCGAATCTTTAAGATAGCTACCAACAAGACTTTATACTACCAAGAAACTGATGATTGTAAACGACAATACGGAGCGTGGCATAGCCCTTATTGAAGCATTTGTTAAGACTATCACTAACGACAAAAAACAAAGACAGTGTCTTCTTCAAGTGGTACAGGAACACAGAAAAGGTTTCAAAGTTGCAAAAAAGTAACCTTAAAAAGTATTGCAAGAATTAATGAGCGAATTACTATATATTTAATGTATTTAAGTTTGTTTTTTATATTTTTTCCGTATTTGATTAGTTTTCATACTTTTCTGCATTTCATTGGTTTTTCAGATATATAGTTCGTTTTGTGATTGCACGCTTTTTTTTTTCGGAGATATAAAAAATCAGTAAAGTAGCTTTATTATTATTTACGTTCGCATTTGTGCCACTATCACAAAATTTGAAGTACTCCTAAATGTAAATATAGTTTACTAAAATTTTGTGCGAATTATTCAGTGTATATAAAGGGCCTAAATAAGACGGTAAGACGAATAAAAATACAAAGGCTATTTTTTTCTATAGATATCATTTACGATCACGTTTTTGTCAACATCACGAAATTTCAAGGCGTTTGAGCCACCTCTTAATATTAATATATTTTGCCAAAATTTTGCACAAATAATCAGTGTATATAGTGGCACAAAATGAGAGGGTAAGACGCACAAAAATACAAAGGCTACTTTTTTCTATCGATGTCATTTACGATCACGTTTTTGTCAATATCACGAAATTTCAAGGCGTTTGAGCGACCTCTAAATACACTGTTCGACAAAAAAAACCCTTGAAAATGCTTCTGGTATTTTGAAGGCTGATTCTTATGTAAAATGACCCCCTGAATCCGAATATGACCCCCGTTTTCCCCCATCACGTCCCAATTTTTTTTTAAAACGCCCCCCCTTTTTTTTCATTTTTCCTTAGTTTCAGGGCTATTATATTTTTTTTGGAGGGGAAAGGAGCCTTATATTCACCAATAAATTTTTTTGGATGTCAAGAGAGACTCAAAGTTTAAAATCATGAGCACCGAGAAAAAATCGGGGAACTTGGGGGGGCGTGGCCCCCCAAAATATTTGAAAAATCACCAAAAACGATCTTTTTATTCTAGTTTCTTTAAAAAGACCTTTAAAACATTTTTTTCGGTGCAGAACCAGAGTATAGGATCCGCTCCTATGGCTCCTGGGTCAGAAAAAATTTTCACGCTGTAAAATTTTAAAAAAAAAATAAAATAATGCTTTAAAAATCGCACTTTGCACTCGAGTTTTAAAGCAGGTCTTCAGCCAAAAAAAACCAAAATTGTGGCTGATTCTTATGTCAAATGACCCCCTATTTCCAAATATGACCTCAGTTTCCCCCCTCCACCCCCTCTTTCCAGAAAGTCTCCCCCCCCCCCAATTCAGAGTCATTTTACTAATTCGGAGGGGAAAAGTACATTACGTAACCCGTTAACATAATTCTAAAAGACAACAGAGGTTCAAAGTTCAAAATCATGTACATGTGTACCAAAAATATAAACTAGGGCGGTATACCTCCCCCCTCCCCCCCTCAAAAAAAAGAAAAGAAAATTCAATACTCTGATTTTTCACAAAAAAAAAAAAAAAAAAGGTTTAAAACGTCTCTTAGAAAAACAAGAAAAGAAGTTTTTTTTTTTTTTGGGGGGGGGGGTACACCGCCATAGTTTATATTTTTGGTACACATGTACATGATTTTGAACTTTGAACCTCTGTTGCCTTTTAGAATTATGTTAACGGGTTACGTAATGTACTTTTCCCCTCCGAATCAGTAAAATGACTCTGAATTGGGGGGGGGGGACTCTCTGGAAAGAGGGGGTGGAGGGGGAAACTGAGGTCATATTTGGAAATAGGGGGTCATTTGACATAAGAATCAGCCACAATTTTGTTTTGTTTTTTGGCTGAAGACCTGCTTTAAAACTCGAGTGCAAAGTGCGATTTTTAAAGCATTATTTTATTTTTTTAAAAAAATTTTACAGCGTGAAAATTTTTTCTGACCCAGGAGCCATAGGAGCGGATCCTATACTCTGGTTCTGCACCGAAAAAAATGTTTTAAAGGTCTTTTTAAAGAAACTAGAATAAAAAGATCGTTTTTGGTGATTTTTCAAATATTTTGGGGGGGCCACGCCCCCCCAAGTTCCCCGATTTTTTCTCGGTGCTCATGATTTTAAACTTTGAGTCTCTCTTGACTTTCAAAAAAATTTATTGGTGAATATAAGGCTCCTTTCCTCTCCAAAAAAAATATAATAGCCCTGAAACTGAGGGAAAATGAAAAAAAAGGGGGGGCGTTAAAAAAAAAATGGGACGTGATGGGGGAAAACGGGAGTCATATTCGGATTCAGGGGGTCATTTTACATAAGAATCAGCCTTCAAAATACCAGAAGCATTTTCAAGGTTTTTTTTTGTCGAACAGTGTAATCAGTGTATATAGTGGCACAAAATAAGAGGGTAAGACGCACAAAAATACAAAGTTTATTTTTTTCCATACATTTCTGACTCACCCTAATATATATATATATATATATATATATATACAGGGTGTCCACTCCAATCGTGGACCAATAGCTAATTTCTTAACCGTTAGAGATAAGCATATAGTTCATTTGGGAAAAAATCTCTAAATTACGAAAGGAATTTTGGGTCTATTCAATGTTTTTCAAAAAATCAAATTTTGAAAGAGTTACGAAATTTAAATTTTTATACAGCCCCCCAGTCATATCAATCATATTTAGTAAAACATTCTTGACACTGCAACGTTTAAAACTAAAAAAAAATCACTCTTCTACCACAAAAATCGACCGAGTTATGACGTTTTGAAAAATCAAGATTTTGAAGGATTTCGCATACGGTCCCTTAAGCCATCTCTCGATGACGTCATGAAACAATGCAAAATCTTGATTTTTCAAAACGTCATAACTCGGTCAATTTTTGTGGTAGAAGAGTGATTTTTTTTTAGTTTTAAACGTTACAGTGTCAAGAATGTTTTACTAAATATTGTTGATAGGACTGGGAGGCTGTATCAAAATCTAAATTTCGTAACTCTTTCAAAATTTGATTTTTTGAAAAACATTGAATAGACCCAAAATTCCTTTCGTAATTTGAGATATATTTTCCCAAATAAACTATATGCTTATCTCTAACGGTTTAGAAATTAGCTATTGGTCCACGATTGGAGTGGACACCCTGTATATATATATATATATATATATACATAACTAAATTTCAATGCTCATTTTTCAGTGTGCCAATAGCATAAAATTGTTGTTCAAATATCCTTTTCATTGCATGTAGGTAATAACGCATGTATATATATTACGATTTTTATCATGCATTTGAATTTATGATCCATAAACTCTTTTTTTTTTGTCTGCCCCTATTGGGAATAGGATAGTTATAAGAAGCATCTTCTATACCCAAAAAAATTGATCATTGTCTTTATATTTTGCAATTAGTTTTTAATTTTATTTTGCTTACTTAGGCTTACTTAGATCTAGATGTCATATATTTAATTATGTTTTCATTTGGAAATAGAAAGAAATAGGCTCTCTCTTTGAGCAATGTACTGTGAAGAAATGAATATATGGAAAGATACAGCATGTTTTTTTATCAAAACAGCTTTTAGATAGAAGCAGGTACATGAGTTTAAATCAGATGGGTGACAAAATAGTACGAACACCCGTGAAATATCAAAAATTCGTTATTAATAGGGAGTTGGACCACCCTTTGACTGAATTACAGATTTAATAAGACGTAGGATCGATGCATAAAGGTCACTGAAAACGTTGGAAGGAAAATTAAGCCATTTCTTTAGCAAAGCGGCCTCTAATTCGGAAAGATTTGATGGAGGTGGGAATCGGGATCGAAGTTTAGGCTCCAAATATTGCCACAAATGTTCAATAATATTTAAGTCCGGAGACTGAGGGGCCAGGCGAGATGCTCAACTTCATTGTCATGCTCTTCGAACCATGTTTGAACGCACCAAACGGCGTGGATAGGGGCGTTGTCGTCTTGAAAAATCGGTCGCTCTCCAGGGAATATAGTCTGTACAAAAGGATGAATATGATCCGCTAGAACGCTTAGATGGTCATTAGATTTTATTTTGCCATGCAGACATACTAGTGGCCCAAGACCACGCTAAGAAGTCGTACCCCAAACAATAATGGAGCCACATGCATGTTTCACAGTTGGTAAGAGGCATTCAGGGTCAAACGCTTCTTTGGGGGATTTCCAGACATAAACGCATCCAGTGGTCTGAAATAAGGTGAAGGATGATTCATCGGACAATATTACCTGCTGTCACTGCTGTGGGGACCAGCTTTTGTGACCTCTACACTACTGATGGTGCTTGAAAGCATTGGTTGCTGTCACCAAGGGTTTACGAATTGTAACTCTCCCATGAATATTTGCTGCATGAAGTTCTCTTTGAACAGTTCTTGTTGAAACGGGGTCCTGAAGATGCCTTCATGACTGATGTTACCTCGGATAACGATTGCTTGTGTTTTCGAGCTACTACGCGCTTCAAGACACGTCTATCCCTATCATCAAGCTTTGACTTTGGGCCTCTGTCCTGCTTTGAAGACTTCGTCTTACCTTCTTTCATGTATGCTGTCATAATGGCTGATACATTACTTCTTGCAAACCCCAAAAGGTTTGCCTGTCATCAAAGCTCCACTTAAACATGCCCCAACAATCATACCTCTTTGGAATTCTGACAGGTCAGACGTTTCACCTTATAAAAGCTAGTTAGATAAACTCATGCAACACAGGTGACTAATGTTGAGAGACTAATAGCTTCCTCTTCACGCTCACTATGTGGCAGACTTCTGTTGCAGGTGGCGTGGCTGTGCTGCAGGTGGGAAATAAATCACACTTTTTCACAGGTGTTCGTATTATTTTGTCACCCATCTGTATATATATATATATAGTTTCTCAAACTATAAAGCACTTTTTGTACTAACCTTTACTAAATTTTAATATTTCTTATATAGCATTTATTTTCATTTGAAAGCTTAAAAAAATATTCGTTTAATGCCAAAATAAAGAGAGAGAGAGAGAGAGAGATAGAGCATTTTAAGACTGTAAGTTCATATCTTTCGAAGTAAAAAACAAATGTATATTTTGCTGAAATATCCTTTTAGTTGAATCAAAAAACTTAAAAATGTACCGTAAAATGGGGTGTATAGGAACAGCGGGGTCAATCGGAACAAAACTTCCCTACCGTACAAAGAAATTCTTCATAAACATACTATTGGGTATTTTTCGTCATGAATTTTTTTTTTTAGAAAGGTAAGATCATAGGAAGTAGAAAAAATTACTTTTGTAAATCTGGCAACGTTACTGGCTTCTAAGGAGGGCTGCTCGTGGAATGCCAGAAAACATCACATTTTCATAGACTGCAAAACTTCATATGCACGAACAAACCTTCTTATATTTAAAAACTAAGAGTGGTATGTTTCAATTACACATGTATCTGAAGAACAGAATACCACATTAGAATTTACATTTTTTATAAATTGTGTCATAAAAATGAAGAATTCGGAAAAATGCCATAGGAAAAAAATATGCGGGGTGAATCGGAACACTTAGTTCTGTTGTTCCAATTCAAACTTATTTGAAGGAAACTATTTGAAAAATCAAGATTCTAACCCCAATTCTTCTAATCAAGACAAGGACAAGGATTTATTACTGTTTATCCCTTCTAGTGAGCAACTAGGTCTTAGAATGACAAAAAGTTGCAGGTTTCAAAAGATTTTTTCTCCAGGAGACTTTTTTTTTACTTAAAATATGAGGGGGAAAGTTACATAGACTTTATGTAGTAGAAGTCCAGCACACCATACAGTGATGAATAAGCGAAAAAATCTTTCAGGACAACCCCCGAAACCCAGATATTTCAAGAAACTAAAGAAAAGGCAGAGTTTATCCTAGGAGATGTTATGAAAAAACTTAAGCCAAGTCACAATTGCTAGTTTAAAGGACAAGTACATATTTGTGGACGACATGAGTGACTTCCATTCATGTTAAATCTCTGTATTTCAATTCAAAAGCATTTCTTAAAATTACTTTTCATTTTTCATAAGTTAAAAATTATTATAAATTTTGACGAATTATAAACGTTTACTGGTATTGAAATTATACATTTATTTGACAGTAATTGTCGGTTCTTATTCTCCCCTATCAATATTACTCATGTTTGTGAGACCTATTACAGGTTAAAGTGAAAAAAAACAAAAATTTTAACATGTGTTCCGATTGACCCCTATCAGCGGGGTGATTCGGAACACCCACAATTTCCTATATATTTCAATAATAATTGTTCAAAATGTTTTGTCTTTGCTTGGAATAGCAAAAGTAAAGCAAGACCGAAGTTTTTACCCAGAAAACCAAACTAAAAAAAAAAATCTTTTAACTGCTTTTTTTACAATCAAAGCTGAAAAGTGTTCCGATTCACCCCATTTTACGGTATCTATATTTTCTGAAACATAAGAAGTATGATGACAGAAGAGAGGAAAATAATATTGTGTTCTAGTACTCTTAACAGGCAATTATTTGCATTTGCAACTTTTAAAAATAATAGGTTTTAAGAAAAACACCTTAAAAATAATAAAACAAAAATATTGCATAATTGTAAGTATGAAATAAGAGCTTCCAAAAATAACGCCCGCTTTAAATTAACAGCATTTAAAAGTAGCGGCAAAAATATCAACTTGAAAATTTGGATGATGCAAAAAATATAATCACCCATTATCCATTTTTGCTCCTTTTCTAATAGCGGGTTTAAAACACGTTTCAAATTACGTAATTAAAGAATTATACAATTAAAGAACCCAGCGAATTTTTCGCAAACAAAGTAGAAGAATAAATTATTACAGAGCATTATTTTCGAGTTTACTCATTTCTCTTTAACTGTTAGTGAAATGCTCTCTTTTTTTCAAAAGTTTACTTTTCTATGTGTAATGCACATCATTTTTCCTTTGCTTTTCCACAAAACAAATAATTATTTTACTCGCCTTTTTATAGAAAATATTTTGGAGACTGTATTAAAACTGACAGAGAAAAAGCTTTTTGCTGTTTTTACGTCGAAACGTCTTTGTTTACATTTCACTTGTTTCATGTTTTTATGACTTTTATTATTGACAATAAATAAATAAACAAATTAAATAAATTCTTTTTAATTATACATGAAATATTTTAATGTCACTATTAAAATGTTTTAATTGATGAAATGACATCGGAAGTAAATGAAATACAAGAAAATTAATATTGTGTACTTTACATAAATAATTACTAAGTTACATAAATAATGAACTCAAAATTCTTGATTTTTCATTGATAACAGCAACTAAGTTACTGTTTCATTTCATGCTTAAGTCTTGCAGGTCAAAAAGTGTTAATTACAGCTGATAATGTAATACATGTTCACAGAATTATTGTAAGGTTTTGTTTGGAATTAAGGAATGAAGTTAAGATTCAAAATGATTTTAATGCGATTACTAAATCTTCATAAGTTGTTATTTTTATTCAGAGAAAATAAGCGAAACAATTGTCAAAAATTTAAGTAAATCTTTACTTTTAAGTGCATTATTTTAAGTGATCTTATTTGATTTGCCTTGCTAATAAAATCTGGGAGCTGAATTTCATGAATGATAAATGCTAAACGTATAAAGTTAATATCTTTCGTGGCTATTTTCCTTTTAGCTTAGAAAAATGTGAAAACTTTTATGTATTTATTCAAGTAGTATTAGCATTTAATTACTTATCTTCCTTTATTTATTTGTTTTCATTTTGATTATTGCCAGAAATAGAGTATAGCATTTACTCAGACATTGTAATGTCATCCCTTGAGATCTTGATGGTGAGTGCATTTATTTGAGTAACAGCTTCCTCTGAAACCTTTTTTAACGAGTTTATCAACTCCAAAGTGAGAATTCGATTAATTTTTTTTCACAATTTCTATGGATTAAGAATTCTATGAAGTAATTCATAGTTGGAGTTTCTATGGAGAAATTCATTTAAGTTCGTTGGCAAAGATTTACAAAAACTCATGGAAAGGCATTAACTGAACATAAAATAAAATTCAAATGCTTACTCGTTTTTTTTCTATTTTACAGATAAAATTTTGCCAATAGCTGCCTGATGAAACAATAATGAAATATTATCAAATACTCATTGTCTGGGCATTGGTGCAAATGTAAGCTCCCTATCAGCTTTGATCATTAATTTACTTTACTAAATATTCCTCTGTGTTTGAAAATATTTCTTCATTTTATCATTTCAAATCATGATTTTAAAATGTGGTGATCTGTTTTTCAGTGCTACTGGGAACTTGGTGCAGCTTCGAAAAAGCCATTTGGACAAGATTTTAAGAAATTATGACCCTAGTATAAGACCGCATTCCATTGGAAGTGCAGGTAATTTCTTTTGCAAATATAAGAGTGAAGGCTTTCACAGCCGGTGCTAAAATTATTTGTAGATTTCGGGCTGTTGGGCCATCTTCAGGCGGCCATCTTCAGTGTTGGCGTTGACGAAGCTTCCAAGAAAGATTCCTCTCGGAGTGTCCGACTGGAATCTTCCCTGGAAGCTTCGTCAACGCCACCACCGATGATGTCCGATGCAGATGCCGCCGAAACGTCTGGACCAACCGAGAGGAATCTTTCCTAGAAGCTTCGTCAACGCCACCACTGAAGATGGCCGCCGCAGATGCCACCGACACGTCTAGACCAACTGAAGGGGCAAGTGGATAAAGGTGATATGTGACATTTGAATTTCGTCGATTTACACAAATTCAAATTAGTGTGTGTTAAATTGTATTAACTCACAAACACAATTGAAGGGGCAAGTGATTAAAGTTGATATATGACACTTTTTTTTAATTTCTAGAAAAAGCTTTCAAAAAAAATTATTACCTTATGACCTTCATCCATGGTAAAAAGTATTTTTTCTTTCAAAATTGTCACACATCACTTTTGTCCACTTGCCCCTTCAACTCTACTCAGACCACGACACAACAGCCCGGAATCTCCAAATAATATTTTGCAAATAGTTTTACTTAACTAAGCATTTCGAAATATTATTATGTTCTTTTTTTGTGCAGATTTACCTACACAGATCAAAGTGAACTTATTTATATCAGACATCTTCGACGTAAATGACTTTAAAATGGTAAGATAAAATTTGCATATTTTAAGCATGTATATTTAAAAAATAGAATACCAATGTTACTTTTCTCAAGATGAAAGTAAGCAATTTAATCTTTTTGAAAGATAAAACATGGGATTTGTTAGGATAAGTTTCTTATCTAATTGCTCGATTCAAATTTGTCGATTTGTCGATTTCAAATCAGTAACTTATTTAAAGTATTTTCAGTGGACAGTATCTTATTGCCCTTCAGTCCGTTTATGAAGTTACTATAATGTAAAAAGTAATATAATAATAATAATATTAATAATAATTAAAAAAAAACAGGTTTCTGAAAAAATAAAAGGCTTGTTATCAAATTGGTGAAGCAGGGAGAATCGATGGGATGTTTGACTTTTTAGTTTTCAATAAAAGCGTTTTTTTAAATCATTCTATACATCAGTACATAAAAGGGCTAATATTACTATCTCTTGCCCCGAAGCAGAGGAACATTTCTCCTACATTCGTGCTAGCTATCTCCAAACTTCAATTTTAGAGCAGCTTATCCACTGAGCCAATAGGAATAACATTGGAGATAAGATTCTTTTCAGATATTCACTGGGGACAGAGATTATTTTACAGTGATTGACATGTATATTTGGCCCCCATCGCTTGGTGGTTGAAGATTCGCTTCGTAAGCCGGAGGACGTCGGTCCGATTTCAACCGGTATCCTAGACGTTTTCCTTCTCTTTGTGTTGTGAATATTTCTCGTTTTTTCTTGTATAAAATGAAGAAGTCCAGCTTCTCGAGGCAACCACACCCAATCTTTCCCTAATGTCTACTAAGGATACGTCAACAACAACAACGGCACACATTACATTTACATATCAGGGTTGGGCCTATATTGATAAAACTCATGTTTGGTTGTAGTCCTAGTAATAGTAAGAAGAGCTATCTGCGTGCTTGGTTTTTAATAAAATAACAGAGACTTATTAAGACAAAATTAGCAAAATATAAGTAATATATCGTGGAGTTACAAGTGAAACACACTAGGTCAAAAAACATGATTTTGAGAAAACGCTGATCAAAAATTTTTTATTTTAACTTCTTTGGAATTGACATAATTAAATCAAATTAAATTATAGTAATGGTATTTTTTGGTTATTACGAACCATTCTTGACTCTGACATGCTTATTTTATATCATTATCCCCAGCATGATAATGGTAGGGCATTGATAATTATCATTAATTATACGACTTAGTGTGTTTCACTAGTATAGCATTGCATAATAAAGATATGACTTAGTGGGTTTCACCAGTAGAAACAGCTCATTTTTGTGAGTAAGATAAACTAAATATCTGAAAATTAATAATTTTGACTTAGTGTGTTTCACTTTTAACCCCACGATATGATAACTGCGGTAGAGCTGTACTTGATGAACCATTGTAGCGTCAATGTTTCAATATAAAAATTATTTTAACTTAACAGCCTTACATTTATTAGATATTGTTAAATGTTTATTTCTTTGCCACCGCATTTTAACTGAGGGAAAAGAAATGTTTCGGTAAGTGCAAATTCACGTGAGTCAAGAAACAGAATTAAATCCGATAACTCCTTTTGTCAACGAAATTTATTAATGATGATTGCCTTGTGTGAAGTACTCTTATCGTCCATTAAAAACTCATCACAAATAGTGTCTAATTTGACCTCATATCGATTTCTTGATTACTGGTATTTTGCTGTCTTTAACATTAAACTGAACTGCTACTCGTTATTCGATCTCATAAAGGGCTGGCACGAATTCGGGAAACCAAACCGCATGAAACTGAGTGTAATAGTAGTATTCCATGTGAGTATGTATAAAATATTTTCGTTCAACGCCCATTCTCAGTGGAAAAATAGTTTCTCAATTCATCTGTACATGGTAATGTATGTTATGTTTGTTGAGTCGTAAGCGAGCTCACCGTGATGTATTTGGTTACGCTTTAGAGTCGTAATTCAATAAACGTGGATTTGGTACTCGCTAAAATGACTTTTTTAAAAGGATTTTCGGTTATGTTATTGATTATAAAAATAAAATAAATGGCTCTTATTCATTCTCTACTTTGAATCTTTTTGTACATTTTCGTTAATTTTTATTCTGTTATTATCTGAAGTTGTATGTGAGTAGCTTATA
Organism: Uloborus plumipes; assembly: GCA_038373865.1. NCBI lineage: Eukaryota > Metazoa > Arthropoda > Arachnida > Araneae > Uloboridae > Uloborus > Uloborus plumipes. The sequence continues at coordinate 22 of JAXGGA010014845.1, read as the reverse complement.
TAAACATTTAAATAATAAATTA